>JANHFX010021592.1:5381-56082 GCA_027560015.1 Chloroceryle amazona | reverse complement strand
AGGAAAGGAAAGGAAAGGAAAGGAAAGGAAAGGAAAGGAAAGGAAAGGAAAGGAAAGGAAAGGAAAGGAAAGGACCCCAAACCTGTTGTTTTTTGGCGTTGGGTTTGTTTTGTTTTTTTTTTTAAAAAAAAAAAAGCTAGAGATTTAAACACTAACCAGAACACTTTTGTTAGGGCAATTATTTCACATTGTGCCCAATTTTTATATTAATTATAACACATTGCTCCAGAACCATTGGCCTAGACTCATTGCTGTGGATTTTGGTGCAATACAACTCTCAGGATAAGACCATTTCTATGATCCAGTCAATATAGTGATCCCATCTGCTCACTGTCAGAGCTGGAACATAGACTGAAACCAACTCTTCCCAGATGTCAGCATAGAATTGCCATATATTTGTGGATCTTATTGTTGAGAAATGTTATGCCAAGAACACCCCCACCTGGTCAAGGAAAGAAATGGAGTCAGAGAAAGATTACCACCTCTGAAATACATTACACAAAAATCTACTATTCAGTGCTTATTTTTGGAAAACTGCTGTCCAGGAATGTCATCATGAATGAAATTCTACAGGTCATGGAGGGAGAAAATAAAGTTATAAATGACAATTTTTTACATTTTGGTATTTTTCATTGAAAATTTGTCACACAATCCATGCATTTCAGATTGTAATGTAAATACTCAAACTGGCTTGCCTGGCATCATTAGCCAGGCCTCTACAACATCAGTGTAAGTACAAACCAGTTCCATTTGTTGCTACTGAGGAACACAATTTCTCTTAAATATTAATCCCAGTGACAGATAGTATCATAGAATCATAGAATGGTTTGGGTTGTAAGGAACCTTTAAAGGTCATCTAGTCCAGCTACCATACAGTGAGTAGGGACATGTTAAACTAGATCAGACTGCTCAGAGCCCCATCAAGCCTGACTTTGAATGTCTCCAGGGATGGGGCATCTGCTACCTCCCTGGGCAACCTGTTCCAGTGCTCCACCACCCTCACTGTAAAAAATGACTTCCTTATATTTAGTCTAAATCTCCCCTCTTTTTGTTTAAAATCATTTCTTCTTGTCCTGTTTCTACTGACTCAACTTAAAAGTCTATCCACATCTTTCTTATAAGCCTCCTTTAATTATTGAAGGGCTGCAATAAAGTGTCCCTTCTCCAGGCTGAACAACCCCAACCCTCTCAGAAGCCTTTCCTCATAGGAGAGGTGTTCCAGCCCTCTGATCATTTTGGTG
This sequence comes from Chloroceryle amazona, assembly GCA_027560015.1. Lineage (NCBI taxonomy): Eukaryota > Metazoa > Chordata > Aves > Coraciiformes > Cerylidae > Chloroceryle > Chloroceryle amazona. The sequence goes on along the minus strand of JANHFX010021592.1, from coordinate 54,841 downwards.
GCCCTCTTCTGAACCTACTCCAACAGGTTCATATCCTTCTTGTGCTGAGAATTCCTGTGCTCATAGAAAATATACCATCCTGTACACATTATTATTGAATTCTTTACATATGGCTGTTTATGTTGCCATTTTTAAATTCACAAGTACATCTTTTTTTTTTTTTTTCCTGGAATCTAACAAAAAGCCCAATATCCATAAACTGTTTCAGTTCTCATTGAAATTCCCAATGAAGTTGTCAGTATTAGTTCAATGATGCTTGGACTGTAGCTTGCTCACCTCTGATTGGGAAGTTAAAGCCAACAGCCTGTTACAGAATTCAAAGAATTGAAAAAGCAATGGAAATGAAACACATGATCAGACTTACAATTTCATGAAGGATTCATACACTCTTTGCAACATAAATTTTGTTACAGCTGAGTAGAGCAATGGTGTTTCTACCCTGTCTCCTGATAAATGAGGCTAGGCGCATTCATTGGAAGAATGTGAATTTCAGCACATTGGTTTTTGTTTGCAGGTTTTGCTTTGTTTTGTTTGGTTTGTTTTTTTGTTTGTTTGATTGATTGGTTGAATGGTTTTGGCGGTAGTGTCTTTTTTTTTGTTGTTGTTTGTTTCTTTGCTTTTAGCAGGAAGATTTGTACAGTGTTGAACACCTACAAAGAGAGGCCACATAGACATAGCCATACAGAAAACTCAAAATCAACACAAATGTTTTTCCTGCAGTCACTCTCAACTTTCCAAGAAGAACAGAGAAGAAAATCATGAAAGCCTATTTTATTTACTGTAGGCAATCATCTTATAATCATCCCTAATTAGTTTTCCAATAAGATGTTTGGTTCCAGTCCAGAAGTTCTTAATTACTCTACATAGCCACTGATTTCACAGGGAGTTTTATCTGAGTCAGGATTTTGAATGAGGTCATGAGGAGTGAGCCTCAAGGAAGCAGACGGAGCCTCACCCTTGCACAGGTGTGTGGGTGAATTTTCAAGGAGCTTCTCCAGGCTCTGTAATCTTTTTGGTCCCCTGTAGAGAAATGGCTGTATTTTTAGTGTGGTGCCATGGGAATTTAGAAGCATCCAGACAGGATTAAATGTGTCTCAGAAAAGGAGAAGATCTCAGGACAAAGAAAAAAAAAAAAAAGTAGGGAAAAGGAACTCACAGTTTGAATGTGAATTGAACTTGGCACTGGATTTGTGTGAAAAAAAAAAAGAAAGAAGCTTGAGGCAGGAGACTGAAAGGAAAATGTGATCAGGATGTGAAGAGCAGTGATGATGAGGAGCTGAGGCTGGACAGAGAATCAGAAGTCAAAGCCATTGCTTGGGAGGGGACTTTGGGAGATCTTTGGCCAAACCTCCAGCTCAGACACAAAAATAAAACCCTTGTCCTGATAACTGCTGGGTCTGTATAAGTGAAGACAATGAAGTGATAAAAAGGATTAACTTTACAGAGAGAACAGGGTGACATGTGCTGCTGTGGGAAGATGAGGACTGAGATGTTGTAAAAGGCACAATCCCCCCTTGCCAAATTTAAAGCCTCATGACATGTGAGTAATTAGATTATTTAAAGTAAATCACCTCTGTAACACCAAATAAATCATATACTTTTCTAAAAACGGATGTATTAGTTTTCTGAAGCAACTGAAGAACTGAAGTGCATATGCATGGAATTCCACATGAAGCAGATGCTTGCCTTAAAAATAATAGGGGAAATTCTAAACTGAAAATGCCTTTAACCTTAATAAGATACAGGTCCCTCTCTAAGACTTAAAAATATAAATGGAAAAGTTTCACACACTCTGTGCATGTAATAGTGGGTAGATGACGAAGACCAGCAAATGGAAGTGAAGCAATCAATAGGTATGTATTGGCTTCCTATTAAAGCTAATTTAGCTAAGGTATAATTCAGGCATTTGCTATACTTTAAAATACTGCTGATAATTCTTATCTTATTGAAAAAAAGGTTACTCATTGGAAAGGTCATAAAGCAATCCTCAACATTTTTATCTGCAGGGCTTGTCTCACAGCCTATGCTGTCATCAATAAAATATTTCATGGACTACTCACTGCTGCTGTGCAGAACTGAGGACCGTTAAAAGTAGTAGGTATTGATCATTTTCTGTCCTGACACACCTTAACATATGTTTTAATGTGGTGTTGCTCTTGGATCATGTCCCACTCCCTTAGGACACCCAGCTGACCTATCTGGCATTCCTGGCATACCTTCAGTCAAGCCCCATGAGCTGATATCCATTAAAAGACACATAGCTGACAGAAAAGGTACATCACCCTGGTTTTAAATGCCTACTTTTTAAAATCTACTTTGTAAAATTTATTTTTGCCTGGGCCACCCAGGCAAATGGTCTTTAATGCTGCAAGGAGCAGCTTGCATCTTTCCCTCTAGCTGTTGCCAAACAATCTGAGGTCTGAGAAGGCAGCAGTTAAATCTCTCTCAAACCAAATGTTAACTCTCACAAATCACCTGTGGAGGGAAGACTCTGCCTTTGCACATGTCTCTCTTACATATTCTGTGCATACTACAGTTCCTCTCCTATGCAGCCCGGGCAGTTTACTCAGGATTATGTGATTTACATTCTGCATAGGTCTATGCGGATCCATAGCTCTCAGCAGGAGTGATTTTTACAGAATTACTGTAACAGCCAGAGGCCAGGGTAGGATTTTCATTTTTTTCTTACTTAGATGTGATTCACAACAGTAACAAGGGCAGAACATCCGTCCAGCTGCTACAGGCTTAAATTCCTGGGAAAATTATACCTGTCCAAGATGAAATGCCCTTCCCAAGGTACACTCCCTGCCTAAGACTTTTTAAAGGAGGTAAAGAAAACCGAGAGATCTGACACATGATCAAATTATTGAATATTAATGAGTTACCATGCATCAGCTGAACCACAGCAGCTCCTGCACACTTAATCGTGGCCTATTGCTACTGCTAAGGATAACATTGAAGTATTACCTTTTTCAATAAGGTCTGATGTGACTCATTTTATCTACAGTTGCTACAAACTAAAAGCACACACAGAGCCAGCTACTGCCACTCATGTGACATGGTAAATCATGGAACTATGCTCAAAGGGGATATAGGGATATCAGTACTGAGGTTCATCAAGGTTTCTCAGGCACTTCTGAAATGCCCTGTCAAATGTCAGTACGGTAGAAAAAGCACTAGAAAATATTTTATAAATAAGATGTCCTTTCAACTGTAAGGAGAACAGCTGCAGTGGTATGCCAAGCATTTATTTTGATTTTGTCTATACAGTGTCTCTATTTCTAAACTCTCACTCCATCCTAGGAACTTGTATCTCACCTCAAAAGACCTTTCTCACTAGAACTCCTTTGCATGGTCACCAGGCTCATGCTCTTGACAAAAGGATGAAAAAATGCTCTCCAGAACAGTGCAACTCTATCTCAGTAAGATGTCTCAGTCTGGTCCTCTCCCATTCAGTCTGCAGCACAGCTTAGCTTTTAAATACTGTAAGTTTATGCACATAAACAAGCCTTGTAGTGTATTGAGAAAAGTAGTGTTTCTGGATTTTGGAGTTGGATTTTGTGTGTGTGTGTGTTTTGTTTGTTGGTTTGATTTGGTTTTGTTTTGTTTTTTTTGCTACTGCAGAAAACGGCTCATGGGCTTTATCCGTAAGAAATGTTTTCCTTTCAGATGATACCAGATAGAGATGAGGTGTAAGAACATTAGTAGGTAACTGGTATTTTTAGTGATCTCAGGGGGCAGAAGCCATTGAACACTTTTAAAATGGTATTGCTAAGGAAATCAGGTAAATTACGCTCCAGTGATTATTGAAAGTTTATGAACATAAATGCTAGGACAGGAGAAGTTTTCTTGGACCATCAGGTGATGCAGTGTAAGACATACTGGATTGCTGCTTTCAGAGCTCCTTCCCTGAAATACATGCTCCAAGTATGGCACTTTAACATGACTTAGAGTTGTTCACATTTGTTCCAATTTTTATACTGTGAAGCTTATTTAATGCAATTTAGCCTCAGTATTCTAAGGGAATTGAGTATTCTTATGGTTCTGCACTCAAGAGAGATAAAACCTCATCTTGAGCTTAATTCAAGTCAGCATCATGCAAATGCAACAATACAGTGCATGTGTGCCTGTGACGTCTGTGCATCTAGACCTCCTGTGTACTAATCCCCAAAATTTCCTTTGGTACGGTCAGTTTACACTGAGATAACTCACAGTGTAGAAATATCTTTGCTAGTCCATTTTTTCCTTAAAAATTTTTTAAAAATCATATTCAGGTATATATATATCTTATTAGCATTCTGTCAAAATCATTGATGGCTTCCTATTAAAATCTGAATTTTCAAACTCTTCTAAGTGGACATTCTAAGGTTGAATTTCAAAAAGCATACCATTAAATGAATTTTGCACAAGCCAAAGCCACTTGAAAACCTCCAGAAAGAATAGAGTTATTCCAAAGTTAGCAGATTTTCTGAATAACAACAACAAAAACAATCAGTCTAAAGAATCAGTAAGGACTCCTTCACCCTTGTGACTGCAAAGTGACTTCAACAACTGAGACAGGATCACTCGGTTTTGATTGGTGAAGAAATAATATTTAGTCTAATGTCAATGTGAAAAATACATTTGCTTCTTTTCACAGCATTTAAATTCCAGTTCTGTTACCATACCATACTGATGATATGCAGGAGTAATATTTATTGAAAACATGATTCTATTTTATTTCCATAACAGCCCTCAGAGAACTTCATGCCTCTCCATTTAAGATTGCTCAACACCTTATATGAAGGCATGTTTTTTGCAAATAGCCTTCACTTTTTGTACATTGTTATATCAAAGGATATTTGGCAGCCTCACTTTCTGCCTCCTGCTCATGTGTGTTTCCTGGAGTTGTGGATCCCGGGAGCACCAAGGAGCCCTACAATGGTTTTGCAATGAGAATGCCTGACAGGCAGTTAGAGGACCTGTCTCTCTTAGCTCTTTCTAGGCAGAAACACTAACCGTGCCCACAGCACACTGCCCTTAGACCTCCTCAGGGATGTCTAGCTCCCCCTGTGAAATACATTGTTTTCCTGAGATCGGAGGATCTAAAAAATCCCATGCCCACTCCCTGGCCTCCTGCTTTTGTTTTCTCTTTTGTACTAGAGGGTGTCTATACTTAGAAATTAAACCCTGCCAAAGCCCATTCCTTGGGCTCCCAGGTCAACTGGCATGAGCTGACCATTTCCACACTACCGAGCTCTTAGAAGCATAGAATAGTTTGTGTTGGAAAGGACCTTTAAAGGTCATCTAGTCCAACCTCACTGCAGTGAGCAGGGATATCTTTAACTAGATCAGGTTGCTCAGAGCCTGGAATGTTTCCAGGGATGGGGCATTCAGCATCTTTCTGGGCAACCTTTTCCTTAAGTACTGAAAGGCTGCAATAAGGTCTCCTTGGAGCCTTCTCTTCTCCAGGCTGAACAACCCGAACTCTCTCAGTCTTTCTTCACAGGAGAGATGTTCCAGCCCTCTGATTATTTTTGTGTCTCTACTCTGGAACCAGTAGGTATAACTCACATTTAGTTTTCAGATACAGTTCCTAACACTTTACTAGTATATACCAAATAGATTCTTTTCAAATTTACTGTCTGCTTGACAGATAACAAAAAACTATCACATTGGTCTTTTATCTGTAAGGTAGCTGCAGTAAATGTCTTCATAGCTAAGAAGTTAAGAGACAAGAAAAAGCCCTAAACTGGTTACCAAGACAGAAGTTAGCATTTAAGCAACTCCAGTGTCTCCATAACATTGAGCTTTGATTTTCCAAGGCTGAGAGATTATTTCTATTTTTTAATTAAGATTCCCAAGATAAAAGGTAAAGATAAAGCTGCCAAGCTTTTACTGTTAAACATCAAGTAAGGAGGAAAATTGCATGCCCTAGGAAAAAACGATGCTATGAGGCAGAGTGGGATTTTCTTATTTTAAAATGAGCATGATAAAACCTTTGGTAAAAGTTATAAATGTGAAGTGGAAAATAATAAGCATAAAGGGAGAAACTACACGGGTCATGTAGTGAGGACATGACATTTATTTCTCAGCTATGCCTCCTCAGAAAGGGACCATTTGCTGTAGGCTTAGAGACTTAGAAGTCGCCCCTCCGCACCTCGCAGGAAGTTTTGTGCGGCTTTTCACAGTCCGTAATTTCGATGACGGAGCAGGGGGGTGGAGGGCCGCGGGCGCAGGGGAGCGAGTCCCCGCAGCCCTGCCGCTGATGGGAAAAAGATTACCGCGGCTTGAAAAGACACGGAGCAACATGATAGGAAGATAACTCAGCGAAGCGTCTACCCCAGAATGATTTTTTTACTAAATTGCCGGCGTGTTGGCCTGACAGCACCCCCCGGTTCAGTGGGTTTAACATCAAGGCTCCGGCGCGGGAACGGTTCCAGACTGACCGGCGAGAGAGACAATAGACAAAGCTGAGCTCTTTCATCTCGGGGCTGCTAGAGCACAGCCCTGACAGGTGATGGATGAGCAGAAACCGACACGACTTCCCCATGTCCTCCCCAACACTGCGCGGTTTATGGCCCTACACACTGCTCCCATTATCCCGCCCTTCGCTCCCAGCTCTCCCCGGCCTTCCTCTCCCCCGGGGCCGCTGCGCCCTCCTCCCGCCCCCTCGCTGGGCCCTGGCCGGTGACGGAGCCCGGAGGGGCCCGGCGGGGGCTGCGCGCTGCCGTTCGCGGAGCCGCTGCGCGCCCGCGGCAGCCGGTGCTGCAGCACCACCTGGGGCTGGGAGCGGGGCGGCGCGCCCGGCGCCGGCTGGACCGCATGGGAAGGACAGACGGACACCTGCTGAGGGCCACGGGCTGAGCTGGGACACGGCAGGCAGCGGGGGTACCCGCGTGGGTGGCACTGCTGGGAGCCTGTTGCACCGCTGCGTGGGTATTGGATTGGTGCTAATCGCATTGCTCTCTGTGGGTGACAACACTGCTGTCTGGGTATCACAGTGCTTTGTACGTCTGTCCACGTGGCCAGGGCACCCAAGCTGGTGGACTTTTCAGCGATCAGTGTCCCTTGGTCTTGGCTGCCATCACTCTCATCACACTTTCAGCCACCTAAGGCACTGAAGGCCCTATTCAGTCCTTGAGCACTTTAGGTACTGTATGCTCAGTGGTCATAATCGCCATCAGATATGACCACTGCACAATGCAATATATCCCTCAAGGCTCCCAGAGGGAAACATTTAGAGAGGAACAGGAGCACAAGAGGTGGATTTCTCCAACTCCATCCTTCACCAGACAGCTGAATTCAGCCCTCCGCAAATGTCAGCTTGGGAAGAGTTTAGACTGTGCACACAGTGCTCCTCCAAAAATATCCAAGGTATCTAACATGCTTGACAGGTCAAGACTTTTCAGTCTAGTTGCTTCTAGGAAATATCCATTATGCATCTTTACAGAAGCTTGTTTTAGGTTTCCAGTGATATAAATATTTAATTCTGTGATTCAATCACTTCCCTCAAAACAGTCTAAAGTCTTGAGATGGTCTAATGTATCTGAAGATATGTGCTTCTAACTCGTACTTAATAACTAAAAAAAAACCTAGGCTTTAAAACTTCTGGTAGCACAGCAGTAGAGTCACTTTATAAGCTAAAAAAGATCTCTTATTAGAAAGCAGGAAATTCCCTGCAGTTTAACATGGATATTTTCACTCATATTGTACTATATTTCAGATAACATGACAAGAAGTACAAATATTATAAAAGAGACAATAATGTAATTAATTTGGCTTGGGAGGGGTAAGGACTGAATGAAAAATAAGTGATCTTTAAAAAGAGTTGAATTTAATGGAGAGTTATGTGTACAAAATTTAGAATATTTGCATTTGTCATTGTTAACACAGCTATAGAAATATCACATCCATGGCCTTTTTTATCTATCAGCATAAAGGTGTGCTTTCCCTGCAAACACAGTTATTGAGCATAGAAATTATTTAGTTAGTTAGTTAGTTATTGCTATGTGTGTGTATGAGGGATAAATCTCAGGACTAAAAGTTTGTCTTTGATATGCACATACAGTGGAGTTGTTGCACCTGTGTATGATGATTCAGAGATGTAAAAAGAAGCTTGAAGAAGCAAAGAGAAACTGTCTGAGCTTGCTCCTTGATTGATGTGTCCTGTATTCCCTATGCTACTAGGCAATAAACTAATACTTCAGCAAAACACAGCAAAACTGATTAATATAGAGGCCTTTGAGTCTACAGTGTTATACAGCTGACGGTTTTATAAATTCAGACTTCAGATGAGCGATGAAGAATGCATGCCATTAAGCTGAATAATAATACTATGATGCTGAATGAGAAAGCATGAATAAATGACTACTAGATGGACTGGAAAAGCAAGGAGATGGAAAGTTGAGGTGAACTGCTGTGGCTTTCGAAGGTAAAAAAGTAAACCTGATGATAAGCTTTTGGATTGTTTTGCTTCTTAATACTGGCAATTTCCTAACCTCACAAAACACACAAACTTGTTCTTACTAATTTCATGAAGCACTTCATATTGCTGATGAATAGATTTTATTTAGATTTTGTCAGCACATAAACAGGTCATTTAAAGAGCAGTTCAGTAAAGCCGTTTAAGGCAGTGATGCTACTATTTAAATTAAAATTTTGGATTTGATACAATGTTAAAGAAACCTTCAAAAAATACAAGCCCTGGTTGGCATTGCATACCATATGTTACCCTTCTCATTGAATAATCCATCTGCAAGCTGTATGGATTTATCTAAAACACAAACCAAAACACAACACACCAACTCCTATATTTTTATAACTTGCAGCAGATGACTTCAAATTGTCAGTAGGGTTCGCGGCCATTCTCAAACCATTGCTGGCATTTCCATCATGTGTTAGTTGAATTTGGTTGACGCAAACACCATCTTCTGCTCAGTTTAAGGCACAAACTTGTGGTATTTATGAAAATTTTTCTGTGATACTTTGCAGAAAGTGGGAGTGGTTCTAAATAATTAATAAATGGTTAAAAATAAATTGTATTTTACTCTGATTAGTGAAGAGAGATCGTTTTGAGACCCAGGTGAAGTTCTCTAACTGTTACCTTACAGGTTCCCTCACACACCCTCCTTTAACTTGCTCCCTTTCTGGTGCTACAATTTCTGCTTTCTTGGAACCAGCTATAATACAGCTCTAGGAGTGTTGGAGCACAACTGTTTGCAAGCACGTTGGTTCTGAAATCACAGGTGATCCTGACATTTCTAACAGGAGGAACTTCCACTTGTGGAAAGCTGCTGGATTTGGTCCAGAGAATTTGGCTTGGATGAGTGAATAAAGCTGAACAGAAATCCTGGGAATACCTCTCTTCACTGTGACTCAGAGAGGCACTGCTGGGCATAGTGAAAATCTTAAATTAAAATGCTGCTTGCTTTGTCATACATATGTTTCTGATTATTTTAATGACAGTATTCACATAGGGGAATTGTGCAATATTTATCCCATTTTCCAAGGAACCCTACCATATTATATAACATCATGCCATTAATATTCAGCTCTCTACACTGATAAAAGTTAGCTGTATCACAATATTTATTTTAAATTGTCCTGCTAATGTTTCCGAGAATTAGAGTATGTCATCTTTTCATATACAGTTCCTGCCCATGTGTTAAAACTTCCAACTTGTTCCCTACTGTTCTTACTAATCAAAAACATTGCTATGAGTGATTTTCTATACACATATATTAATTCTGGGTTACTGAGATTGCCTAATGAGATTATAATTCTCTGTTAAATATTTCTGGCAGAGAATATACAGTACAGAATTTGGAAAACATCTTTATCTCATGATGAAACCAACTTCCATCTGGTGTTGTCAGAAATATTCCCAAGAAAGCCTTCACAGTTCTGTAAGAAATTATTCTGCGTAATAAAGCAGAATTAGTTCAGGTTGCTGCTGTCAGCAAAAACTTCTCAATTGTTTCACCCTATCAGGCTTCCACACTTGGAAATTATTACCAACAACTGCTAGGAACAAGAAAATGAACATGGGAAAAAGCAGAGAGAGAATTTTCTTTCCTTCAGTTACTCTTGGCATCTTGGGGTGATCATCCTGAACTGAATCCCAACTCACTTATATGGGTGAAATAATCTCCAGTGGAGTACCTCTCTACATACTGGTAAAATTCTGGTTCAGTTTTCTATGAATTCTAATTTTGATAGGACTTCTGGATTATATTTGATTATGCACACTGGAACAGTGGGATTTAATAAAGGAAGATTGTTTTTCACAAAGTAACTTTGAAGTAAGATTTTGCACATCAATGTGCTTTACTAACTATTGTACACAAGCAGGAGTTAGTTTGTTGGAGCTAAAGTGGGCTTTGCTAGTTTTTGGGTAAGTTTTCTGGGAGTTCTGTGATTTTTATTTTTTTTTCTGTGGTTCCTGTTTGAAATGCTGCAGCTTTAGTCAGCTTGATCCAAATATTTTATTAAGGTGAACGTTAATGCAAGTTGCATTTCCTTGTGATTGCTGGGAAATCAGGAAGATCCTGAGCCTTTTACCACCATGTCCTGCTTGCTGTGGTAAATAGTGTTGCAATAAAGAAGCATATACTAAAGCTCTGACTAGCATTAAATAACAATGAATTTGGCCCTTTCCTAGTCATAAAGTCTGTACCAAACACAACCAAAGCACGAAGTAAAAAAAAATAAAAATAATTAACCAATCATCCTTGGGTTATGTCAAATTAAAAAAGTTGTGTGGCCCAAGAAGAAATGGATCTGTAAAGTAAAACTATTGGTGCTGAGGACATGATGTTCCCTGTATATGCATTTTGGATGTTTTATTTAAGGCCAGGTTTGTTCTGGTATTGTAGACTGACTGCTCATTATCACCTAGGACTCTGAAGTGAACTTCTGGAGCACATCTCCCACTTCAGTAGCAGGGGAACAGAATCATTTCATGTGCTCAAAGATAGCTCCAACATATAGGCAAGAGAATTGTTTCAAAAACTCCATTACCTACATTCTAAAATAAAAATTTAATTTTTTATTTGCAGACACACCCAAATATATAGCTTAATTATTACCATGGGGCCTGGTGTATATGGATACAAACTTTGCCATGTCACTCACCCTCATTTTAGATCCAACTGTTGGCTGCTGTGGTTGCAAAATAAGCCACAACTGTCCTGCCCCCAGTGCAACACATCTCATTTGCCAGAGAAGAGGTGGTAAATGCAACTCACATTTCCTTGACTTATTCTGTAGATTGGATATTAAGGAAGTGGGAAATGTGTGTCTGACGACCTCAGGCTGTGTCTATACTTGAAAATGAAACATGACAAAGCTCATAGCTTGGCTCACACCCATACACATAAGCTCTCCTCCTTCCAAAACCAGGGTCTCCTCGGATAAAAGCTTTTCTTTCCTGTAGTGAAGTTGCACTTCTGCACTTCTCTCTCATTGACTTTCTGCTTTTCTTTTTTTAACAATTGTAATTTTAGAATTGAATAAAAAAATTCATCACAGTCTGATAAATCCTCTCCCTTCCATCTTTAAAAGAGTTGTACTATCATGTTACTACACCTTCTTGAAATCGGAATGACAAAACTTCCTACAGCAGAAGAGCCTTGTACACCCTGGTAAAGACTGGTGGAATAGGACATGATGATGAAACTATATTCTTTTTTGGGAACTCAGCACACTGTACCCATTCTTTATTTTCCCATTCATACTCTGAGGACCAGACCACACAACATGTGAGCACACCTTAAGTTTGCAGCACCTGGCACTTGACCTGAGACCAATGCATCTGAAATCCTTCAGCTTCACACAAAACTGTGTAATTTCAAATTGCTTTGCTTTTCTGGCACTGATGAAGATGCTGCTGATGCCCAGGCATCCCAGTCATTGTTGCTTCTAGTGACGACAGTTCTGTAGGTGCTATGGTCACTCTATTAGGTAAAAATTTCCTTTTATTCTCAGCTCACTCTGAAATCTTCTCTGTATTCTGCTTTTTTAGCTTCTTTTTTTTTTTCCCTTGTTGTTTGTTTTATAACATTGCCAAAACCAGGAGCCTGTATTTCTACACAGGCAATATAGTTCAACAGGGTTCAATTGTAAACTGGCAGTATTTTGCCTCAGAATGAAGTACTTGGTAAGGTCACATCCTCTACTTGGATAAATTAAGAGCTGCTCATTAAATAGAGCTATTCTGATTTGTGCCAGTTCAGGAGATGGTCTGATATGATGTGAAGAAAATGTTCCTAAAAGTTAGACACAGCATCCTTGAAGTCTGATGAAGGAATACATCCCTCATATTTCACCCAGACAATTTCTTGATTTAAAATCTCTGCATCTATAAAGCTCATGTCTATGGACACTATAAAATTACACATCTGATACTTGTCCATATCAGGAGAATTAATTCCAAATAAGAGTGAAGGTTTAAGAACTATCTCTTTAGTTTAACATCCAGATGTTCAGGAAGAAGTACTTATTTAAAATCCATTTGTCTAGTAGAGACCTTATGTACTATCAATATAGCATAAACATGGCTGTATTGACAAAACAGGCTATAAAAATGAAAAAAAAAACCAAACCTAAAAATCCAGGTTAATCCAAAATAATTATCTTAAATTATCTCATAAAGGAAAAACATACTTAAGAGTCTTCAGTAGTTAATTGCCAGAAGGAAGGTATGTATCAAAAGATTTGCAAAGGCCTGTCTTAATGGCCAGTGTTCTTCAATATATTTATAAAAGTCACAGGCAATGGGCTAGAGAATACTTTTATTGCATTTGTAGGTACTACCAATGGGGGAAGGATCGGGAATGCGACAAAAAGACTCAGGTACAGCTTGCTACATAAAAATGGTCCTGTTTTCCCTAGGCCATTCTTTCCCTCAGATGTAACTATTCATGTAGCAGTTGGAACTAATATGACTGAAAAACCTCCTAAAGGATCGGTTGAAAACTGCATATTGTAGACTGCAAAATGCCTTGCAAACTGTACCTTCATGCTTCTCTACTTCAACAGGTACAAGGCCTATATAGTTTCCTGTATTGCCCTCAGTACTTTCACAGTGTGAATAGAGCAGTATTTCATATATCTAACCCGTGATATTTCCTTCCCTAGGCTTTTACCATTTATTTTCCTAGGATTTATATAAAAGGAAAGCTTTTTTTTTCCTTTTTTTTTTTTTTTTTTTTTTTTAGTGATTACCTTCTGATGTATTTTAAACCAATGGCATTATACTAAAATATAAACAACATGCAAAAGAAGAGACTTGGGCTCCTAAGCTATGTTTACACAGGCATGTGAATGAGGAACCCCTTTTTCTGAGCTACACACACATCATTCTCCATGGAGCATGGTTTGTATAAAGATGTATTGTTCCCTCCTTCAACTCATTCAGAGGGCTTTTTGTGGTTTTGCTGCCTTCCCTCCCCCCAACCCCCAATCCTATACAGAGCCATTTTTTCTCTTACTATTCTTACTGCTGCTGTGTCCTGCTTCCTTCTTTGACCTCTTTGCAAGATGTAGCAGAGCTCAGACTCCCAGCTCTCAGCATAAAAACAGTATCTCTCTCAAACCAGCCTGCAGTCCTTAGGAACACACCGTTACATCAGCCCTGGACAGGGATCGGGAGCTTCTCTAAACAGACTCCAACACTCTTGGCTTCTGTCAGCATGGTGAACCACACAGGTCAGGGAAGTCCATGGCTCGGCATTTAGCCTATGTCAGCAGTAACCCCCAGACCCCTGTTTTTACTCTATAGGTATATAACAAAACCCAAAAAACAACAACAACAAAACAAAACCAAAACCAAACAAAACAAAAAGAAAACATAGAACATGTAACACTGGATTTAGGTTTGCTTCCAAAACATTCTGCTCAACAGCTTAAGCTGAAAAGAGGTCTTTTTTCTCCCAGTAGGATCAAGGAGTGATGGAACTGAGATAAAGAACAGTTTGCAAAATTCAACTGCTGTTTGTCACCCGTGGTTATTAAATCCATCATCATTAGATTTTCTTTTGTTCTTTTCTCACTTATTTTGACTATCTGCTGATAATAATTACATAGCAGGAATAAGAGAGAGTAACATTTTACCCATATTAATTATGCTACACTTCACCTTTCTCAGATTCTATTAATTATAGTTCATGGTTTTAGAAAACCACTCTTACAGTTAAAGGGCACTCAAATAAGGAAGAAAAACAAATGTAATCTCTGACTCCAGCGTACTCATGCAAGCCCTGTTAACCCACTGATTAAATGATCTAGCCTTGCACAATTATCCTTGTTAAGCAAAATTAAAAAGGTGGCTTTCCTAGCGGGAGCCAGCACAGAGATATCTTACGCATTAATTTTCACTGAAGCTTGAAAAATATTATTCTTAGAATGTTAGTGTTTTGCCTTAATGTTCACAAACTTCAATCAGGATAAATTCTTGCATTTGAAATCAATTATGGTGTTTCAGCAGGGGATGAGAGGTGACATGTAAGTCTCTCATATTTTAGATTGCATGGCAGAGTTTGTATTTTATCATCTGGCTACAGTTTTATACAATACCACTTAATAAAACTGAGTATTTTGCTTAATACAAATGAACATATTTTATTTTAAAGGAATAACTATACAAAATGTATAATGTAAAACAAAACACATCTAATCAACTGTTTTTTCCTCCATTATCTTTGTCTTCTGGAACCACAGTTATCCAGAGTAAGATTTAAAGTGCCTACATAAAAAGGCTACATTGCTACTAATAAACCAAACAGGCCTAGTCTCTGGTCAGTGGGCTGACTGACATGGGCTGACTACAACCTTACCGTTATTCCTTCTCTGCTTCCAAACTGGAATTGCCACAACTGATGGACCAAAGGCTTGAGCTGTAGGTGGACATTCTCAGGTTCTGGGGTGTGAGGTAGGACTGTAGCATGCTAGGCAACAAGACGCTCTGGGCACTCACACGTGGGCTCTGGGCCCGTACAGTTGTACAGCTGGAGTGTCTGCATTCAAGAAAGGGCTTTTATTCACACTGTAACAGATTTATCGAGATCACATTTCTTTAGCTACTTACAGGCAGTTGGTGAGGGGTACCAAAAGCCTCATGGAGGCAAATGACTTGGTATTTCTGCTTGCCCTCTGCTACTTCTTCTCTACTAAGGAAATTACACTGCTTTGACATGATCTGACCTGGATTGTTTTTTTAACTGGGCTCTTATTTTCACAACCCTTTCTGATTTTTAAGGGCATGCATTTGCCCCACCTCCCCTATAGAAGCAACCACATACAACTACGGTCTGTGCTAAGCCAGTTCATTGAATACCATGTGCTGAAGTTCAGCAGGCCCAATGGACATCCAACACACTACTGAATTTAGCTAAGGCTGGGTCACTGAAGCATGAACTTGATCTTTAAGGGTATTACCTGCAGCATGTTACTTGCTGTGGGATAATGGTGAAAAAATGCTAGCTAACAGACTGATCAGCAAGTAACATTACAAAGCTTTTCTATTATTGGGGTTGTGTTTTCTCATATCAGTATTGCCAGTGCTATGTGCCTTTGGAAGCATCGTTCCTTCTTTTTCCCCCTCAAACCATTCGAATGCTTCCACATCTTTAATATCTTACGTTGAGACAGATTCTTTCTCTAAAAATATCTCCCCTAATACAAAACTAGAGTAGAGTAACTCCACTAAGTCACCACAGCAGTATCTAGACAATTTCTGGTTTTAAGTATTTTGAAGAGATGAATTGCTTTGCAATACCATGATTTCATTGCCTAGATCGAAAGGCTTTTTGTGGATCCTAAACATTACCAGGTCCCACTGTTCATAGCTGTTTGCATTTGCCTCTCATGCTCTGATTTCATTGTTTAAAAGGCAAGGAAAGTTTACTGAATGGGAAGACCTTGCAGTCTACAGTATCAAACAGTGAGTGACCTCAAAGGAAAACATATTTCATTAAAAAGAAAAGAGAGTTTCCTTGCAAGTCCATCTTGTTTTACCCACACAGATCTGTCTTTTTGCGGCCTCTGTGGTAACACATGTTTTATATGAATCTATATTAAGATGAATTTTAACCTACAAATAACTAGATACAGCTATGCAGTAGGAGGGAATTCCTACAGGATGATGTAAAGCTTTTTAAGCAGTAAAATTAAAAATAGCACATAAAACCTGACCAGTAGATTTGGGTCTGAACCAAGGCAACACATTTGGGAAACATTATCAAGTTTATCAGGGGTAACATATCACAGAAAATCTGCTTCTGTTTATATGCCAATTCTTATTCATTTTTGACATTTCCCTTTTTTCTTCAACATTTCTTACCCCTAAGCAAATATATGTTAGACTTAACTGAAATGTGAGATAATGTACTGGTCTTTTAATTTGCTTTCCCTACAAGAGAACAGCAGATCTGAGTAGAAGTTTAAAAAAAATAAAAAAATCTATGAAATGTATGTACATGAAAAAAAGTTGCCAGACTAGCACTGCTAAAGGAGAAATCTGCCTTACAAGGAAAACCACAAAAAATTAAAATGCCTAATAACATTAAACTAAGGGTCAAATTCTGTCCTCTATTCTGCCTTGCATTTCATGATGTATAAGCAGCATGTTATAGACTTCTGCCTCATGCAACGTACCCTATATGTGATGAAAATATTTTTTATGTCTAGGACATCTATAATATAGGGCTATGCCAGCAGAGACTTTTGTGGCCTACGGTTGTCAGAGTGTTTGCAGGTCAAAACAATTTATAGTAGCAAGTCTAATGTCTAACTTGGGGAAAATAGAAACAATGAAAGCGAATTCAGGCTTGGTAAATAACCTAGTCCCTCAACTTTACTCAGACAACTTCTTACTCCTATCAACACAATAAACTTTAAAAGAGAAAGAGCTGTAACTTGCTTTTGATCTGTCTTTGAAATAAAGTTAGCCCTTAAAAGTCAATTTCAACCTGGTCCAAAGTCAGGCAAGATTCATGCAGTCTTTCTACTAAATGCAGTTCGAGTTGAAGCCCAACTTCCATTTGAATTATTTTATGCTAGCTGTTCTCCCATCAGTAGTTTGTCATTTTCTTCAATGGATTAAAATGCAAAATAGCAACATGTCTTTGAAAGCTGTTATTGAACAGTGGTTTGTTCTGATGCTGAGATCTCCAGCTGAGGAGAATGTTTATCATTCTTTGCTTGGATGAGCATAACTTTTGGAATGGTTTCAGGAGCAGATCTTTCCTTGTGTGCTCTAGAATCCACTCTTACAACTCCATCCTATCAGCAAACTCATACCTCAAAGAAAGCAAGCACAGTAATGCGCATAAAATGGTGTAGACATTTATTTTAAAATGCAAGCAACCCCCCAAATATAAATTATTCAGTGTTTATTTAGTCTTTAGTTCTATTAAATGCTGCCATTTTGTAAGTAGAGATTTCTTTTAGAATCTATGTGATAAAAGAGCTCTGTGATTTTACCAGTGCTGCATACCGTTGCTGATATAAATGCTTTCTTTCAGTATTGATTGAATATTTCCAATTGAACAATTACTTAGGGTAATAAAAGCTAACTGTGAAGATTCCTGTAATTACAACATACAATGAGTTTGCAGGTTTACACTCAGACGTTACTAAGGAAATTTTTGGTAACTCTCCACTACTGAGGCAGAGCACAAAACTCACGTTTTGGGAAGTGTAAGGTACATGTCTTAAAGCATGGTCTTTAAAGGATATTTATTCGAAGTGGATACAGATGGAAAAGGCCGGGGAAAGTAAGTCAAAAGGTGTTCCTAGTAATCCAGTAAGGTTGAACTGCTGAACCTTGTTGTAGAAATTAGCATCACAAGTGAGGCTGTCAGGTAGCTAAGTGCTACTAGATGGAAAAGATGACTTATTAGTGCACACAAATAAAAAGTTACAACCTATAAGAATTAAGAGATTTTGCTTGGGCTTTTTGGTTTGTTTTCAGCTTGGCAATTTGAAGGCTAATGACTTGAACTGGATTTGAATCATATCC
Source organism: Chloroceryle amazona (assembly GCA_027560015.1). Classification (NCBI taxonomy): domain Eukaryota; kingdom Metazoa; phylum Chordata; class Aves; order Coraciiformes; family Cerylidae; genus Chloroceryle; species Chloroceryle amazona. Next base: position 36,840 of record JANHFX010021592.1, on the reverse strand, counting down.
TCAAAGACAAACTAAGTGAGGATGAAAATCAAATAATTTATATTATATTGCTGCTTGTGTTGTGTCTCTTTTGCTGTTGCAGAAATCCCAGCACAGGATACCACTAACACTGCTCATGCTTAGTTGCCTCTCCTCAGGATCAGTGTAAAAGTTGGCATTTTGTCCACCATAATAATCCAGGAGCTCCACAGTCCACAGTGCAGAGACAAGTGGCATTTCTGTGGGTGATTCAGTGAATTCAGAATATAATGACTTGAAGAAAGAATGAGGGTCTTTAGGGGCTTGTTTCTCCATAGCCTTTGGAGGACTGCACATAAAAGGATGTGTTTTGCTACCTCGGGCAAAGCCCATGGTTGTTGCAAGTGGTGACCCTTGAAATGTGAAATAAAAATTAAGGTTATAACACCTGCCACCTGTATTTTCAAAATATCTGTGGCAGGGGGGACTCAAAAGTCATCTTCAAACAGCCTACCAGGTCAAGATGAACAGAGCTGTGGAAGAATTAATCTGCTTCAAATGGAGGCAAAAATATATTTTCTAATTTTGAAGAGATGGTTAAAAATGACAAATTAATGCCATTAAAAAGAAGGTGAGGGGATATCCCTTTAGCAGCTCTGATGACAGTACTGTGACCATGAATTATTTGCATTCTGCTTTCAAGATCAGGGAGGTAAATGACCCATCACTGCAAAGACTAGAATGTTCTCTTTCATTTTTATGCTTCTTGACCCATGAAGTCAATAAAAGATGTCTCAGAGAATTCTTCCAGCAGAAGTTTCTAATATGATTGCGATACAATTGAATGAACACCCCAGGAGAAATGAACTTTCCAAGTGTGCACCAAATCCCAGACTGACTTTTCACACAAGACAAAACCCTTCTATTTCATGGGCCTTTTGTTTTACACAGAAATGGTCCCACTACTATATGGCATGAAAATAATCTGAATTAAACTCAGAGTTAAACACCACAGATTTTTGCTTGTTAGTCTTTACTGGCTGATTTTTATTAAGTATGGCACTTCAAACTGTTCTTGGGGTCAGAGATGATAGACTTTTTTAAAAAACCCCACAAACTCAGAAGTATGAAAGAACGGATGAATGTCAAACTCTCCAACATGAGCAGCAATAAGTGGCTTGGGCACCTGTGTCAAACTAGCAAAAATTGTTCTGTCTTTCCTGAGCTCAGTTACAGCATACCTCTTGATTCAAACTACTTACATACTCAGGTAATATCTGTAAAAGTAAAACCTCAGTTTCTATTTGGAAAATACATAAGGAGGACTACTGAGACTTGTTTGAAAAATAATCTTGTCTCAAAAGTAGTATTTTTCAACACAATAATTTAAACTCTTTTCAGATAGCATGCATTGAAGTACTTTCACTGATTTAACCTACACTGTTTTGTCTTATTTAAAAATATGGCCAATTATATCATGTATGACAGAAAAGAAAGAAAGAAAGAAAGAAAGAAAGAAAGAAAGAAAGAAAGAAAGAGAAAGAGAAAGAAAGAGATCTTATTTGCATATCTCAAAGTAATTACGGCAGTACAACATATAATCAGAAGAGTGGGTTTCAATGTGAATGTGAAACTACTGAACAAAAGGAATCTTCATTAGCTTTTAAGCTTACAAATTTAATAAAGCAAATGTCACTTTGACAGCCTGTGTAAAATAAATGTGGCATTCACCCTGTATTTTTAAAACACAGCTGCAATGAACTGGCTAATTCAGTGGTTGCAAATAATCTTTCACTGTTTAAGCATTACAGCTATTATGAATGTATACATATCTGTAATCCAGAATTAGTCAGAAGAAACATGTACATTTCACCTGATACACATTAAAAAATCTCCAAAAAATCCTGTAATTAGATTGCCTGGGTAACACTTTCCTTTCTCCAAGTTAAAAATTTTCAAAGACATAATACCTGGTTCAGTCTTCTAGTGATATATTCAGTGTTTTAGTAAGTAGGACCATGTATACCTGTTCAGTGAAGCTCATCTAAGAAACCTAATTCAAGTCCACCGTAAGGAAACTCTTTGGGAAGGTTTCTGTTAAAGAGTCCTTGAACTCTGATGCTGCATGCTATTTAAGTCTGAGTTTAATAGTTAAAAGTGCCTGTAATTAATCACAGCCTTGTACACAATACAAAAAAAAATGACATGAAATGGATTTTAACTTTTTTTTTTTTCACCCAGTCTAAACTAAATCAAAGGCATGTAACTATCATATTTCAACTGTCAGACATTTCTTTATTAGGAATTTATAGAGACACAAATAGAAACTGCATTGTAAATTCCAGCAGAAAAATATTTTAAATAACAGAAAACTATAGCATTTGATTTAGAAATGTATCTGAAATTGTCAAATATTAATACTGATGAAAATACAGTATTATTCACTAGGTTCAATAACCTTCTCAGAAATGTTACCAAAATGAAGTTCAGTTCCCACCTCTCTGAATTCACTGGGAAGACTGTTCACAAGAACATAGGGCAGATGGAGACTGTATACAAGTGAGCTAAGGTGAGCCACCTTGAATGCCCTCACAGGATGCTTGACATTGCTTGATAAAGCCAACCATTGAAGAGCAGAGGTTATAGCCAGAGGTGGGCCCTCAGGCAGCAACTGGAGTGGAAACTGAGGATCTGCACAGTGCTTTGCTGCTGCTCCAGAAAGGGAAGTAACGTTAGTAAGAGCCCTTAAGCTTCCTTTTACCATACTATCCTAAAATCATGTCTGTAAAGAAACAATTTTCTTCATTTTTGGTAGAATCCAAAGCCCTTCAGAAGTTCCCTATCCATCTAACGTGATCTGACCTTCAGACATTGCCATGTCGCACAACCCACAGCACAGGGTAGTTTCTGAACCTCATGGTGACTGCGTGCATGTCAAGTTTCATCTTTGTCCTCCCTTCATTACAGAAGATCTAAACTAGTGGAGGTTATCATCTTCCACTGTCCTCTTACAAATTCTTTTGTGTGTCCAGAGAAGATTGATGAACTCTTCCACAGTTTTCAAGGCAGTAAAAATGCCACTGTTTTACACATCACTAAAATCTGTGGAATTTTTTTCTTAAACCTTAGGATTTCACTAAAGTGGATGCACAATCAGAATGAGAACAATCATGAGATTTAATAACAATTTTGATCCAAGACACACACAAGTATTCTAACCTAGTTCTGCTAGCAATTTTTAAATGTCAAGTTCTTAATACCCCAAGTCTAACTATTTAATTGTCAACAGCCCAAATATTCAAGACAAGAGAGTTATATTAATTCCAGATGGACCCCAGATTAAGATCTGTTGAAAAATTATGATACATCTTCCTCTTAAACTAAGGATTAGTGCTTGGTTGGTCTACTTTTTAACTATATACTTACTGATTTTCTAGAACACCTACTGCACTGTTCATTTTAGTTTTAATTTCAAAGCAGTCAAGCGCAAGACATCTCTGCAAGATTATCATGTTACACCATTGATCTGCACTAGTAGAAGAGTCTATTTGTTCAGTAATAAGCAACTTAGGTCAAAGGCTACAACTAGGAAATGACAGAGGGCATCACTTACTCCCGTGTCAGTCAGAAACAGCTCTATTGAAGTCAGTTGAGTTACATTTGTCTAAAATCAGTGTGAAAGAAAATTCTGTGTTTGCAAAATTTGGATTATGTGGCAGTCAGGAATTCGCTTTTAGTAGTCTGCAGTAGGAATTATTACAAACCAGTAAATTAAAATATTAGATCTGCTATATTGGCTTTTTAATCAAAATGAGTAAAATTCATTTGGGAATTTTAATTTGGCTTGATCAGGGATCTGGTTGGAAGAATTGCATGGGGTACAGCCCTGGAGAGGAGCCCAGGAGAGCTAAGTTATTTTTAAGTATCACCTTCTCCAAGCTCACAAACACTCCTTCCCGATAAACATGAAACCAAGTAAAGATGTCAGGAGGCTTGCATGGATGAACATGGAGCTCCTGACCAGACTTTATAAAGCAGCAGCATGCAGGAAGTGGAAGCATGGACGAGAGGTGCAATAAGAATATGAAGACACTCTCTGGGCATGCAGAGTTGGGGTTAGCAATGTCAAAGCCCTTCTGAAGTTAAACCTGGTGTCAAGGACCTCAGTGCCTTCTTTGTCCTAGTCTTTAATGATAAGATTTGCCTTCAGGAATCCCAGGCCCCTGAGACCAGAAAGTCTGGAGCAAGGAAGACTTACTCTTTATGGAGAAGGACCAGGTTAGGGAATATTTAAGCAAACTGGACATATGCAAGGCTAAGGGACCTGATGGGATGCACCTCAAATGCTGAGAGAGCCAGTCACTGTCACTGAAGGCTTGTTTATCTTTATTTTAGCAAGGCTTTTGACACTCCTTCCCATAACAATCTCTCAGACAAATGTAGATGAGATAAACAGACAGTGATATGTACTAAGAACTGGCTGAACTGCCAGAGTCAAAGAGATTGTGATTAGCAGCCCATGTAGAGGCCAGTCACCAGTGGTACAACCCAGTGGTTATACTGGGACCAATACTGTTTAACATCTTCATTAACGACCCAGAGGTTGACACAGAATGCTCTATGGGGAATTTTGCAGATGATACGAAACTGAGACAAGCGGTGGGTACACCAGATGATTGTGTTGCCATTCAGAGGGACTTTGACAGACTAAGAATTGGACAGACTAGACTGTCACTGCTTTTGGCCAAAACCAGATGTGGCATGAAAAACAACAATGCAGTATTTCCCAAATGTGCATCCACCCAACTGGCACTGTATTTCTATAGGAATAGACTGATTCCATTCAACTTCTCAGGAAGCAAATGTGGGAGGGGGAAGAGATATCACTTCATATGAAGAATTTATGTCCTACTTTGTTTAATTCAGAGTAAATACAAAAATACAAGTCACCTTATATACTACTTATGTCTTACTTCCACTTTAAGTTTAGCTGAAATACAACACAGAAAGCAACATAGAGAAGACTTCTTCTTTTGACAATTTTAGTAAACGTGGGAAAAATTAGTTTATCTGAGTGATGAGGTCTATGACATACCAGTAAGTGTAATCTTAATGAACACCCTTCATTGACAGCCACTTTGTAAAAGCAGAAAGCTTAGAAGTCAAAAATTAATATTTCAAACACATCCATTTGTTTGCAGCAGCAAATTCTAGTCTTTCAAATACATACCACCCTAAAATAGTATTTTCTTCCACCACAAAACAAGCAAATTTTTAGGGCTGTTCTGACCAAAACTAGTCACACTGAGTTATGCACTTTCTGAAATGCTGTCATTACAAGGCTTATACTTATCATACTACAAACATGTGTTCTAACATAATGAGCCAAAATAAGAAGAAACACTAACAAAATTCAATAACTTTGATCATCAGTTTATATAGCTCTTCCTCTGAGAGCAATTCATTTGCACTTATTGTAAGATTAAGTGGATCATCCTGTGGTGACCTTATTATAAATGCAACCTGAGATGGCCACCATTGCCTAGGATGACTAATGTGAAGATATAAGTCATAGAAGAAATTCATGCCCTCTACTCTGTAAAGCAGTATCAACAATTTCCCCTGGTCAAGAGGACAGACATGCCCAGGAATTAAGTGACATAAGGTTGTATTGTTGTGGCATACAAGTGAAACAATTTAAATGCTTTTTAAATAAACTGTGAACTAGATATGTATGTATATAAAGGTGAGCCTACTATACCTCAGATCCAAAACTTAAAATGAGATATTTCTCAACCTATGTTGTCTCTAAATATAGACAGTCCCAGTGATTACTGTACCAAACTTTTTATTATTTCAAACAAAATTCTGTACAGAAACATCAAAGCAGGCAAAGAAATTCCGTGACTGCAGCAAACAGCACATGACAACACACAGAATGCTTTAAGGTTTACATTTTTATTATACAAGTGACAAATAGCTTTTCTCTGGGCTACTTAAAGGTAAGACTTCATTGTTCAACAAATAATTGCAGGTAAGCATGTATTAACTTCAGTTACCAAAGCTGAACAGAATGACCTGTCATCCACCTAGACTTACTTAACTGTAAGTGACTATGAACAAAGCAGGATCTCCCCTAATATACATTTTAAAATGTCCCCCCATTAAAAATTGAGCTTGTAAACAGTGGATTTACTACTGTGAAAACGCAGTGTCATCACTGCTTCCAGAAAAAGGAAAACAAACTAGTATGATTTCTGATTCCATTCCTGACAACAACATAGTGATCTGCTGCTGCAGCTGCAGATGTGTGACATGAACTCTGGAGTTGTGGTGCCGTCCAGTATCATGACATGTAGAATGTTGGCACCTACGTGTTCTGATCAGGCTTGACAAACCTCATAGTGGTTGTTCTGCTCAGAAAGAAACTCTAAGTCAATCCCTGCTCCAAAGAATTTATCATATCTACAATGTTTAAGGACTGAGTTCCATGATTCAATTTGTCACAGTGCAGCTGAGTTTCAGCAGACCAAATGCATCTTCAAAGTCTTAAGGTAAATGTTTTTAGAAGTGATATGCATGAAAATTCCAGTGAGAGCACACAAACTCTAATTTATATACACAGAAATAAGCTAATATAAATCTGAATCTGTGCACAAGAACTGGAGTTTTCACACATACATGCAAGCAAAGTACACAAAATTGAACACATTTTCAGAATGTGACCTCTGCAAAGAGTATGTACAGCAACTGCAGACCACCCAGAAGAAACACTTAACAGAGCATGAGCACTTTGCTTCTTTTGGCAAAGTATTTCTATTCCATTTACTGGAAAAATTACTATAAAGTAAGAACAAACAACTCAGCAAGTAACTCAATTCCTTGAAGCATCAGTCACATCTCAAAACCCAAGGAAGAGCAGTCAGCTGATAAAGATTTCTGTGCTGATTCTGAATCATGTAATGAATAATACTATCAAGGAGCTTGATGGAGTACCTAGGAACAACTCAGCTCTTAACATTGATTTAGATCATCCCTACTTTGATGAGGTCAATTTAACACTAGGGAAGTTTGTAGCTATAGGAGTGTTCTGCTTCATACTGGTTTATATCAGCAAAAACCCATACTTATTAGGTAGAGCTGTCTGAGAAAGAACGTTCATCATGATATAGTTACACCGACAAACCCTATCTAGTTAAGTCAAGGCGTAAGTATTTTCCCTTTACATTTTAAATCTAATAAAATTATGTAGGATTTTCAAAATCTAGCAATGGTCTTAAAACACATTTTCTTTTTATTTATGTTGAATCTGAAAAAGGATATGTATTTCCTCCATTGCTGAAAGGTACAGGTTATACTTAAGAAAAAAGGTAAAATGACCTTTTTGTAATACATTTTTGGATGTCAGCCAGCATACAATACTTAAAATTAGGTGAATCTCCACTTAATATAGGAAAGACAATTTATTTTATGAGAGTGATGAACATTCAGATATTCTTCTCATACAGGTTTGATGAGATCCTAAAACTAACTGATAAAAAAACCCCATGCACATGTTCTTAAAACATATGCAGTGATTTTTACTTTCCATTACATTACCTTTCTCCTTCTTTGAAGTTCATTTTCTGTGGTATCTTTCACATTTCAGTTTATTTGATTTCCATTTTGTCTTCACTACTACTTACTTCTCTCATAGAGAAGGTGTTTAAGGATTAAAATGCACAGATAAACTGTAGTAGCTGAAGTATCTAAGTAAAAAAGTATTTTAAAAGTCAAAAGGTAAAGGCTAGCATAAAAACTTAGGTTGCACTATATAGTCAGTCAGGTTATGAACAGAATCCTATATTTTAGTAATGTGAAGAAAATGGTTATGTAAATACACACAAGTATTAACATCAAACTGTATTAAATTATGTAAACATACACATCTTCTGTGATCAATACAAACATCTACTTGACTCAGGATACTACTGCAGCATAGCTCGAATTTGTTTGGAAGTAGATTCATCATTCAGGTGTTTTGTAGTGAACCTAGAAATTGCAAGTTAGAACAGTATTTTATAAAATGAACTTGGGTTAGAAAAGTCTAAAATTTCAGTGCCTGCTTTTGAAATCAGTACAGTTCAATTACACAAAGGAAGAATTTATATGTTCCTCTAGTCATTGACCACTGGAAGTTAACTGCTAATAGTGTGGTGCTCTTTATCTTAAATACTCCTTATAGTAAATTATTCCCTGATAATAGGTGGAGAACTGTGGCTAAATCCTGGCTAAAACCTGTTTGACACCTGTCTACGATATTGTCATAATTTTGGGTTGAACTTAGGTCTTTTTTCCAGTTAAAAGCCTCAGAAGAAGTAAAATCATGGAAAGACATAAGAAATAGGGTAGATAATAGAGATTTAGTACTCTAGATTGAAATTTAGCATAATCTATAAGCCTAATTTTAAGCAGCTTTCTTATATGTCCTGGGATAGACTGAAGAGCTTAAGTGTGGTTTTTTCCATTTAAGTCCAAGCATTCTTCACATCTTGTGTTTGTAGGGAGATTTCTTACCACATAACCTCAAAACCTGGTACCTATAGGATTTAACTCCACATCAGTTTTAAATAAAAAGACATGGTAAGAAAATATGGAGGTGGTTATGGCTGCTGTTCTAACTCTAGCTAAGCATTCAACAGCAAAAGAGTTCAATAAGGCTCTGAAAAACCTGCTTCTGTTGCATCATTTAGCAAAAAAAAGCCAACCTTAAGTGTCTCTCAAGAAGGAGATTATAACTTCCAATATTAATAGTCACTGCCTATCAAATTGAAATGGAATTGAAAGAAACTAGTAGTACTTAAGAAAACCCCAGGTGATGAAGGCAAACCTGAAAGGACAATTTTCTTAAATAAATCGAGCTCCTAAGGTGAAGTCTTAAATATAAAGAGCTTGCAGGAAAAACAAAGAGGAATTTTTTAAGGCTAAATAATTTTTTTCACACATACCTGAGAGCATTCAGAAGTCCTTCCACAGTGTCAGGCGGTTGTTCCTTTAAAACTTTTATGCATCCCTTCATCTGGGAACAGAAGCATGTCACTATTGAACAATAATATATGAATTGCACTAGCTGAACACAAGGGAAAACGTCACAATAGGCAGGCAGGTGTTTTTTCCTACAGAGTGTTAATGCTGCTTTATATGACACACTAAAAGCATTATAATTTATTAAAAATTATATTATTAAAAGTTAAAGCCATAACTTTTGAGAAAACATCTAATTGAATAAGATTAGTAGATAGCAAATTATATAGCAAATTCTATAGCAAGTTGCACATGATTTCTCCAATTCAAATGTAAAAAATAAATATCAAGCACAGCTGACATAAGCTAAAAAAGGAGATTTTGGAATAAAGTTCCATGTCATTGCTGCTAGCAACTATCAGAAGAGATGTTTCAACTCTTTTATTTTTATGTTTATGGAATTGTTTTTCAGTATTCATTTTTTAGTTGTAAGCCTAACTGGTGATACGTTATGATTTGTTTCATAACAAGTAGTTATAAATTTAATTTGAGACAAGAAGTCCATGATGTTAATTTTAAACACCACACTGAACAAACATCTTCATGGAGACTAAAAATCAGGTTGAAACTCTGTCCAAATTTACAAGAGGGGAAATGAAGCAGAGATGTCATCTGTCCCACTATACAGACTCCCTATCTATACAGAGATGTATACTATTCTTCTTTCTTCTTAGAAATTCTTCTAACATTCGGAATATACTTCCATATGTAATGAATCATCCTCCAGAAGTATCTAATTCTTCCCATTGCTCTGAAGACGTCAAGTCGCTATCCAGGAAATAGTCTAAATTATTTCCATCTCATTTAAAATGACAGATAAAGACACAGTAGTCTCAATATTTGAACATTCTAATTTTTCAAGTCACATTTGAGCGCTATATATTTTTTTATTTTCTTTGCAGCTAACGAGCACCTCTGCCTTTTTATAGAAGTGGGTGATGAATACTTAACTGAAGTCAGGGTCCATGTATTTGCCAATAAAAATTATTTGGAAAATGTAGCTCGGCCTCCTGCACAATGATCAGCCTAAGTCACTGATTACTGCTCAGATGTCTCATATTTACCTGGAAGATATAACTAGCTCTGCAAATAGCAGATTAGATTAAATTACTGGGGCTGCAGAACATGTTTTGAAGTGACACAGTCACTTTTCCTGAATTAAATGAAGACTCTCGGACATCATTCAGTACATGTTTACATGTCCCACAATCCCCAGATCAGAACAAACTCAAAGGTGATAAAAGTTCAAACCACTGTTTTCTATTTTGTTAGAATCAGAATCCCTGTAACTGTCAAAAAAGCTGTTGGACATCTAGGAGCCTGTAACTGACAGCTTGAAATACAGTCTGCAGTCTTCAAAGAGTAAGGAAAGGGTACTTTGTTCTACTCTTCCTGAATTTCTCTTGAAATGGCTACCAAGAAGTGCTTAGTTTGGAAAAAAATAATTGTTTTTCACAGTACAACAAATTCATCAGCTGAAATATTAGATTTTCTTATTTGGGAAGAATCACTAAACTAATTAGGCAAATTCAAATGTGGGACCATATCTCATTTTTAAAAACTGAGACATACATCTCCTGCCTCACCTTTACCTCTAGCTAACTTTTCCGTTAAGATTATAGGGCTTTAGGATAAATGTGAGAAACAAAGCACACACATTATATATTTGGTCCTTATCAAAATTTTACTCATGTTGTCTCTGTAGGCAAGAGACTGAATTAACAGTCAGGAAGTCTGCATTCAATTCCCAGGCTCTATCTGCTGCATGACCTTGAACAAATCAATTCACCTCTTTGTGACATATCTTTTCCTCTGTAAAACAGAGTTAAAAGAGGAGATGTCGTAAAATACTGATATCTGCAGATGAAAAATGCTAACAAAGACTCAATGTCATGGAGTGCAATAATATATTTTTTTCTTTTCTTCTACAAGATAGTAGGCTTTCTTCTGAAGGGAAAGACTTAGCTTTTTTTTTTTTCATGAACTACAGCTTATGTCTGCTGAGATACATGGCACATGACATTTAGGTTTGTAAAGACATGTAGCAAAAACAAGACTACTTTTTTGTGTGTGTTGGCGATATCTCAGATGAAAAAATAAGGTTGGTTTCCTTGTGACCGGTCATGCCAATATTCCAACTGAAGGCTCATTATCAACAAGACAACGATAATGTTTTAGTTTCACTACTTCAGATCTCAGACAAAGCAGAGACAATGTTGACTATGTGCTTATTTCCTGCCAGAGATGAACACTTTAGCATAAATTAATTAGATAATTAATAAAAAATTCTGACCATAGAACTTTTTCCAGGTACATATAGTATTAGTGTAATCATACAGTTGGCAGAAAAAGCAGAGGTAACTAAAGCGAGTATCTGTGTCTGGAATAAATTACAAAATAAAAAAGACTGATCCTTATTTTAATTTCAAATAAGTTGATATATTAAAAGTATTCAGGTGAAGACAAATTCTAAATTTGCCATTCAAAAGTAACTAAAATGTTTTATACAAAGTCATAAGCTTGTACTGAATAAAAGCGGGAGACTAGTATACTCAAACCAAAGTTCCTCTTACATCAATCTTTGATGTCTTTGAGAAAGCTCCCACAGGATGAACGTGATCGTATAGAATAATAACTCCCACCATTACTCGCATGCAGAACATAAGGGTCTCTTCACTGGTGAATCTACTCCTGTACTCTCTGGAAAAAAAGAATAAAAGAAATAAACAGTCGTGACTTCTTACTGGACCATTTTGTAACTGAACTATGAGCTCCTGAAATCTGAACTAAAACTGTATTTTGTGGTGAAAGATGTATCTTTGCAAGATTTTAACGATCTTTGAATTGTCTAAGTCTCTGTCAATTTAGAAGAACAGTTAGTAAGAAAACTGAGATATGTAAACCCCTTCTAACACCCCTTCACAGTTCAGATTCTCACTTTAGCAAAATGGCTATGATGATGGCTTCACAGAAGACATCCACAGTTCATGAATTACAACGGAGACTGATCATACTTCTGTTTAATCTTAGAAAAACAACGTATCAGGACCTCAAAGAAAAGCTGCTCTTGTTTCTTAAATTCCTACTTTGAAACAGTTAACAAATTAGTGGGATCTAATTTCAGCAGATAGCAAGTTTGGAGGATCACAGCCATTGCTCACTCTCTTCTAAATTCATAGGCAACTTCAACACCCCAGGTTCACTAAGCATCTACAGTCTGGAGGCCTACTGGACAGGACTGGATTGAGCTAATTCCAAAGAGTTTTCTTTGACCTTTCAATTTCAAAATAAGAATATGGATGGCACAGGTAAAACAGCTCCTAATGGCTCTAATCCCTGAAACCATCACCAGGAACAGAAAAATTACCTATAGTAGAGAAAAACAGAAATCCTGAAAAACAGAAATTATAACAATATTTCTAACAAATATTACTTTGAGAAGGTAATATATAGATTTGTCTACTGCCATTAAGTGATTTTCAATATAAAACTTGATTTTTTCACTTAAACACATCATTAAAAATAATAAAAGCTGTACTATACTACCTCTCAGTTTACAATAGCTTCCAACATTCTTACACAGCATCATAACATGAACAGATTTAAAAGATAAAGACATTTTGATGTGAAAATGCTTGATTATCCCACAATTGAAACTAAGCATCAGTCTTCTGTAGATGACTCACAACTTTCTCTACTTTTGCCAAAAACTGAGCTGCCATGTAAGGTTACTTTTTCAATTACTACTTCTATGCTGTCCTGGGATTGTGAGATAAGTCCAACCTCCCGTGTGCACTTCTCCAGAACTTTCATAATCAAACACAGTAACCTCAGGAGCTCTACCCTTTATGTGGCACCATGAACAAATGGTTCAAAGACAGGAAGACAACCTTGACTACCTGTAAGTGTTTTCCACTCAGAGACCTCTAACCCCAAACCAACTGAACTAAATGCAACCCTAAACAACAGCAATGCCGGTGGCCATATCTATGCTAGGAATGCAACTGTACAGTTTCCTACAGCTGAATCTTCTCATATGCAGAATAAGATATCTGCATCCAAAAAAGATCTACTCAAATGACCCTCAAAACGATCCCTGTATATAATTTGTGAAAGAGCTACTTGGAAGAACCAAAATATTGTCCCTAAGTGTGCTAATAACTTAGCATGGGCAATCAAGAGATGGCAGTTGGCCTCTGGACCTGGTTAGAAAAGACGCAGACACTGAAGCCAGTGCACTTAAGATTACACTTGTAAACTTTTGTTGGAATACAGGTTGAGCATGTTAAGGTCTCCCTAACAAAACTCCAAACTGATGAAAAATATCATAAGGTGGTTAAAATAGGAGGCATGGCTTTCTAACAGCAGGTCATGCTTTGTATGCAAAAGTGGTAACAACTTAAGGCAAACACACAGGAATTCATGTGGGAAAAAAACCAACTATGTTAAAACCAGGTGGCTATTTACAATACAAATTCTCTTATACAAGAAAAGCAAGATTTAAGGTGAAACTTACGGTGTTTCCAACATGACTTTACATACACTAGCCATAGTACTTAGACAGTCCGTTGTATTTTCAATTGGTAACGTTTTGTTCTAGAAGGGTTAAAAATAGCCAACATTCAGTAAACCAACTTGGAAAATTAAAATCAAGAATGTCTGTGTTAGACCTTTTCTCCCCCATTACCTACTTCTGACACAAAATTTGTAGTTGCATTACTGAGTGTCTTCAGCATTGGTGTGGCTTCTGCATAAAACAGAGACATCCTATTGGCCATTTCATTATTTACTTCATTCTCAATGTCTAGCTGATGAAAACATGAGAAAAAATAGTCAGTACAATTCTTTAAGATCTTGCCGGCAGCAAGAAAAAGATACAGTACATGCTCATGTCAGAAGCAGATTGCTGCATGAATAGTTCCACTCAAATCACTTCATCCGGAGTGCTGATTAATTCTCAGTGTCAAGGAGAGAACATGACAGCTCGTGAATCCAAAGAAAAAACATTCCCACAAACAGTATAAATGCATACTGATAACACCTCTGTGTGAACAGCAGATCAGATTTTATTTACTTACATGCATGTTGTTTATTCTATTGCGACTTATTGTCCGCCTATAATAACTGAAGTCATTCTGAATTGCTGGGTTTCTCATCTTTGAGGAAGACAAATAGGAAATAATCAGCCTTGGTTCAAAATACATGGAAAAAATCAGCATGTATTAAAAGACTTTATTAACCTTAAGTTCATCAAAACGAAGAGTAAAATGTAAGATTTCTGCAAACTCTTTTGCTAGAGCCTGTTCCCGTTCCAGGTGCTGAGTTGGAGTGTAAGGTGGGCACGTCAAGGACTCCAATAAACTCTGCAGGGCTTTCTCTGAATAAAAATCAGAAGCACAAATTCTATTCATTCCACATTATGACAAAGATTTAAGTAAGTATCTAAATATACATTGTGTGAAAGGAAGGAACCCTCCAAAATTCTTTTTCTTAGTATTCTAAGGTGAGAAACCTTAGTCAAAGACACTTGCCTCTTCAGGAACCCTGGCATGGTCTCTCCATTTTATATCATTGAGAACTTTTCCCTTTTTACCACCGTTTATCTGGGTTCCCTACTGAAAATTCTAGACAAGGCATTTTTCTTGCATTCAGATATTCAACTCTTTCTCCTTCATTTTCCTCAATTAGCGATCAGCTCAGCAGAGAGATTATTCTGGCATCTCTGTTTCTATAAGTGTACTCTCAGGCATTGATAGCAATGTAGTTCAGCTCCCGGGGCTAAAATTACTCGTGTAACTCAAAAAGTGGAAGACTCAGTAAGCAGGATGTTGCAGAAGAGTTCCCTTACATTGAGAGCTCTTCCACTTCACACATCTATTTTTGCACACTGTTTCTCTTCCAAAGTCTTAATTCAAGGAGTAATTACATCATTTTTTGTGTTTGTAGAGATGACAACGTCAGTGTAAAACATGCCCAATTTTGGATTTTCACCTCGTGTGACTTTATTCGTAACTTTCTCCCCCTGTCATCCCCATTTTTAAAACGTCTCAGAATATTACTGGTTTACATTCCATTTAAAACACTGAAGGATCCAGATTAGAAAAACTAAATTGCATTAGTACAATATGGACTCCCAAGTGTAGAAGAGTGGCAGGCACCAAGGAAAAACTTTACTTTTTTATCATGTTCTTTGCTTGTACTCTATTTAGATAATACAAATTTAAATGACAAACCAATAAACTATAACAATTTTGAAATTAAATTAAGATTAAAAATTTCTCTTTGTAAGTGTAACTGCAATCAAATGTCTGTTGATATCAAATGGAAACAATAACCCTTTAAACACCTATGGAAAAAGAAATTTCCTATTTCTTTATATATAAAGTAGCTTAAGAAACAGACATATTAAACAGGGTTTACCTAATCTGAGTGAGAACTCATAAAAGCGCTTCAGCCTTACAACCAGAGGACACACTGAATTCCATGCTTTTTCTTGCAACTGGATATCATTGGGATTTTGTATTGCCTGAAATGAAAATATTACTGTAAAGAACTGTGATATATTAAAAACAAGCATAGTTTCAATTTTTTCTACTGTATTATTTGATAGAGTATTGTAAATGAACAATTACAAGAAATTACATTGCACAGGAACAGGAAATCAGTAAGTCAAAAAATCAGCATTTTTACACCTTCCCTCTCCCCCGTAACACACTGAGTTAAAATTATTAACTCCAGTGCAATAATGACTTAAAAAAATATGTCTTACCATATTCTTTGGGGAGAAAAACCATTGTAGAAGCATCATGTAAGACCTTTTCTATGACTAATGGTTGTAGAAACAGCCTCTTTCTTTTTTAATGTTTTGATGCTTTTGAAATCTTAACATATTCAAGTTCTTAAGTAATCAACAGATCATGCTAACAGTAACTGTGAAGCTGATGCAGGAAAAGGTTTGGTCAGCTCAGATAAAAAATTAAGTTACAATTTAGCATTGTACTTTGGAACCAACTTTCACTTCAGAAGAAGAAGTATTTTCTACTTTTTTCATAGTGTACTTTTTACATCTGAGTGCTATTTCTTCCATGTCCTCAACTTGGACTTCTACCATAAGATATGTGAAACAAGGCATATAAAATGGGATTTCTTAAAGTGCAAAATAATTGATAATAGTAAACCTAAAAGAAGTTTCAACAGCCATCATTTAATGATTTCACATTAGAGCTTTCTATTCAACGTTACACATAATCTGTAACATATTTTCTGAATACAATTTTAATGAAGATTTTAATATCATTAAACAGAACATGGCTGTATACAGAAAAGAAGCAAGGAATATAGGGGGTTTTGCTTGATTTTGCTTCCAAAGAACTGTCATTAACGTTAAAAACCATACATCTCTAATTTCTTGTCCAGCTCCTTTGTAAGCCTGAAGGTCTGCAAGCATACTTTCCGAGTCCTGTAAGACTGCACTGATCTGATTCCATACCTCCCTTTCTCCATCTGTGGGCTGTGCATCTAAGAAACAGAAAAGCACAGTGCACAAAGTCAAAAAAAAGGAAGCTAAAATACAAATGGCAAGATTAGTCAGTTCTACTTAAGAACGCTATATCCAGCTTGACCATATGTAACTCCATTCTGATATTTGCTTTAAAAACATACAATTACACTGCATTGCCATTCTGCTAACATCCACATTTCTGCTTTGTATTGCAAGAAAGGAAAAATAGCAGGTTTTGTATGCTCTGGCTCATAATGCCTCTTCTCAAAATACAGCATTTTAAAATGAAGCAGTATCATAAAGCAGTGTTATTAGAAAACAGAATAAAGAATCAGTTCTTTAGTAAAAATGTCCCTCTCTTTCATGAGCATCACAGCTTGATTACAAAGAATTGTTCAATTTTCTTGCAGCTTGGGGATAAAATCAGGCCTTTCAGTGGATGGACTAGGGGGATATTACACCACTTTGACTTTCCTCCAGGCTTCCTTAACCAAGGTAATTTATTTCTCCTCTTGTAAAATACAGATACAGTACTGCTAAAAATAAAACATTATTCTTATGTATGTCAGAGATCATTCCTGCTACTAAAATAAATCTAGCTCTCAATGATCAGTTTTCAGGGTGGAAGTGACGTGCAGATCTTTGTTGTTCATCAAAATAACATTTGAAAGTAGATTAATTTTCCCATTCAAATACCATCTGATGGGATTTTCACAGCAGTGACACCAGGGAGTGATGTTATCCCCAGAACATCAACACATTAGACAAGCCAGAGATCTTGAGTCTTTTGCTTGCAAACATAACGACGACTGGTACTGACTAAAGCCTGGATGACCTATTTATAAAATTGTAGTCAGTACTTGTAGAAGCAATTACATCATCCCAGCAGATTTCTACAGAAACACAACTTTTTTTTTTTTAATTATTGTTTTTATTAGCTTGTGAAATTTTAATATTTACATAAGGAAAAAAAAAACCTTTGAAGGTGAATCTTAGGATTTAGGAACTACTTGTTTGCATTAAAAACAATGAGATACTTTCATTTCAAAACTCACTGATTAGGAAAAGCTACTATACACATCCCTACATTAATAGACAGGAAATATTACAAATACTTTTTCTATTACATCTTTTCACTCTCCTTAAGAAATGAGACACAATTTTCCACCCATATATCAGTATAGAGTTCATTTACCCAACCCCATTAGAAAAAAATGAACCAGTTCACCTTGTAGAGTATGGAAAAAGCAGGCATTCCCTCCATGACATTTAAGGTTAGGATTATCTGTTTAAATGTGTCAAGTTGTCTATGGACCTTGCATGAATACACAGAAATGGCTATTTATGTGTCCATAGCTCTGAAGTGACTAATACTTAAAATCCTCCCTATATTCCTACCTCACCATGAGTCTCATGAGACAAGGCACATGAAACAATACTGATTTAAGTTTCCTTTTATTCTGCAAGTTTTCCCTAATCTTATTTTTACTTTCACTTGTTCTGTCTTCTGAACAAGCTGGTATTACTCAGCTGGGTTTTTTATCAAAAATATTTGAAGTAACAAAATAATACCACTATCCTTCAAAAAGTGAGGGAACATAGCACCAAAGGGAAAAACTATCCCAAACAAGAAAATCCCAGCTGGGATGAGGTTGTTGAACCTACTTATCAGTCATATTGAGTTTACAGTGTTACTGACTGGTTCTTTCCCCAAGCTGCAAGAAGTCTCAGCTATATACTGTCTGTCACCTTGTGACACAGAAACAAAACAGTGTATGCTTCTAAGTTTATTGAAGAAAGTGGTAATCTCTCTAAACAGTCATATACCATAGAACAATAGAGTAGGGGGAAGGTAGAAGTCACCTATAAATAAATTTCTGTATTTTAATCTTTATTTAATATAATGTTTTCAGTGAATATTAAGACACAAAAGAGAACAAGTAATTTTTTAGTACAGTTCATGAGTAAAATTTGAATGTTCAGGTCACCTGAAGCACGGATTTGGTTAACAAGGTACTTCTATGACACTTTATACAATTTATTTGCTTTAAAAATATTAGCCCCTAATAGAAATGTAGACACTATAGACTGCTCAGGACTTGGGAACTTAAAAATGCCCTTTAGTAACACCCTTTATTGTTGGTTCTTTTTCAGATTTTCCCAATTAATCTTTGGGAAGTTGGAGGAGGTTGAATATTTGAAACCCATTGAGCCTTCTGTAGTATAGCAGTGCCTGGGGAGGTAACAGTAGGAGGAAGGTAAGTGGGTGGAAGAGGGAAAGAAAGGGGAGAAGAAGAGGGCTGCAAAGGCTAGAGAGCAACAGGCTTAGCTTGCATTTGCAGAAGCAGTTTCTATTTATGCTGAAAGTGTTTAGCTTAAAAATAAAGGTAGGGAGGATGATTCAGGCTTTTTTAAAAAAAACAAAAACAAACAAGAAAAATCCAAACCAAAAAAATCAAATAAACCAAACCAATTAAACGAAAAACAAAACAAACCAAACAAAATCAAAACCATGCATCTTACTTATGAAATATATTATGCAAACAGACATTCTGGTAAGACCATGGCCATGTTTCCAAAGGCATTTTACATGAACAGCTTGCCAAAAATGGTCAGACTAAATACCTGTAATCATCACTTTGAAAAAGGTTTCATCTTGCTGTACACAACAACAATAATAACAGAAGCAACAACTAAAAGGAATACAGGCTTCTTCATGACTGATTTTGGGTTTTAAAATTAGTTTCATATTTCAAAAATACAAAAGCTTGTTTCTCCGTTCTGACTAAAAAAATGTCATTCCTGAATCACAGTGTGGAATCACTGCTTGGCAGTGCTCACCTCTTATCTCCGTACCACCAGAGAACCAGCACGTGCTTAAGCAGTTTGAGCCCATTTATAAATACTGTCTAATCCATGCTGAATCCAAGCCCACTCAATAACAAGTTACCATAATCACTGGAATTACTGCATTTCAGGATGGAGTTTTCAGTGTACTCATAATTAGCATTCCGAATACACTGTTTTTAATATGACAAAATAGGAAACCCTTTCACTCCCCTTTGCCTGAATGTTCATAATGTGAACCCTAGACCTGACAACACATCTTCTATCAAAGTAATTAAAGAGTCAGACCAATCTTGACTCTTCCATATACAGAGTCTACCAGGTAATTTTCCTTTAGAAAGCAACAATTTGAGTTCTGGACAGAAGTATAATTCCATTGGCTCCATCAGAAATAAGCAGGATATGGTAATTCACCCATCCCATGAACAAGTGCTCTCTTTCACCTTTAAGCATATTCTATTCCATGTTTTGAATGTGCTTCAGACTTCATAAAAAAAAGGGGGAAAGCATGACACATTACAATCCATGTGTGGATGCATTAAATATTTCATATGCATGATGAGGTGTGAAGGTGGAATTATTATTTTCTTAGAAAAATATCTGTTGTCTCAAAAAAATAATCCTAACAGCACAAGGTATCTACCTCATTCTTCACCACATGTGCATTAGAAAAAACATAGAAACTGCTATGAAGGTAAGACACTTGTACTCAAGATTAAATATAAAAAAGGGTATGAAGTTTTTACCAGTACGGAACCAAATATAATGATATCTCAGTAATTAATTCCTTATGAGGAGATAACAAGACACTAATAGGAGCTTCCAACCTACACACCCTTTCTGTATCTGAAACTCCAAGCAAAAGTGAAAGCACAAACTTTATTCCACCCTCAGTCAAACTGATTCCAGGTTAAGAAGATTCCCACAAAAGCTACTAAGTGGTTGCATTTCAGTGAATGTGGAATGATATTTGTTAAAAAAAAAACCCTTCATATCCTTCTGGCCTTGACAGCCTAGCAAAAGAATAGCGAGTAAAGCAAGATGTCTTACAGGCTCTGTTTTCAGCTTTTCTTGTCCTGCCCACTGCTGAGGGTGGCCTACAATTCCACTGGCCCCTGATAGCAAGTTAGAAGAGCAGTGCATGTATTTTACTGTATAGTGCTGAAGTCCTATTTCAAGTCTGTTACCATGACGATGATTTTTCCCATTCCATTCTGGGACAAAATTAGATGAAAAGCTACTTTATATCCTCAGAAAGGACAAAAGGCATTACAACTAGATTTTAGAGAGCATCAGAACCTGCCATACTCCATACATTAAAAAGAATAGTATTAGGTAGAAACAATATCCTATCCAGTCTACACTGGGTGTTTTAATTCCATCCTTTCTAAACTAGCTAGGACAAAGTGAAGCTCCCTAAACTGTTAATACTTGCTATGGGCACAGTGCTGTGCCAGGGATATCAGTGCCAGGCTTCAGCTCCATGGTGGACACAGAGTGGTCTGTTTCTCTGCAACTGAGCTGGAGCTTCTTGCTCGGGGGACTCTCTGCAAGCACCAGGACAAGCACCTGTATCTGCAGGCCAGTTACAGATTACATCTCCAGATTTGACATCTGTGGAGTGAGGGTATTAATTAATATCTTATTATGCAAAAAGCAGGCAGTTGCTGTGCTGCCAGACATGTTCTAATAATAGACACTTTTAATCATACTTGATTGATGATAAATGAATATGTCATTGATTTTTCTGGGGATGAGGTGAGGAATCCCAGAAAGTAAGTGTCCATGATTCTTGGAGGATGAGGGAGATTAAATCAGGATCGGGTAATGAGCCCAGACAGTTAACATTTAGGAAAAATGTGAACCCAGTCAGGTTAAGGTTAGAGAGTTTAGTCTTACAAAAGGTATTAGTATGTTGAGGAAGGGATGAGACTGAAGCTGTCACTTAAGGACACCTCCTCTCAATAACCTATAAGCTTTAGTCTTTTAGACTCAAAACAAATTGTTGTTACCTCAACTTTCAAATTATTTCCAAGAATTCATATGGAATGATTACTTTGCTTTGCCTGAAAAAGGCCCTTATGGGCAGCAGTAATTTGACAACAGATTTTCTGCAAGAAAGAGCATGTATAAGCTGCTCTGGAAAGAGTGTCTAATACCCAGCATTCATTTGCCTGTGACTAATTTAAACAAGGTCAACATCCAAAGAACAAAAAAAGTTACTGAACTGATAAAATCAATTTCTAGACAATTTTCCCTATGGGTTCATGAAATCCTGAAATCCACAGGGTCTTAAGACTTGCCATGCACTCACTCTTCCTAGCATTATTTTCAAGTTCAGACCTAAGAAGGAATTATGGGAAAGTGATATATAATCAAATCCAATACATAGCAGTTTGGTTAAGAATAGCCACACCAAAATCCAAACTGTAAACCAGCAATATGCTTCCTTTTTCAGGAATGAAGAAGATTCTTGGTCTTTTCATAGACCTTCCTTATAAAAAAGAATAATTTGGCCGAATGCCTGTAGTTCGCATTTCACCTCAAAGAAAAATCTTTTTCACCTGCATAGGAGAACACTATTTTCTCCATATCACTAGCTGAAGTTACCACAGTTCCCATTTGATCCTTCTTGCTTTCAAGGCTGGACCGAATGGATCTTGAAATTGCTTCTTCTTGTACAGATTGCGAGTAACTGCCTAACTCTAAAATGATTACCAGAGAGCATACAGAACTGCTTTTTGTATACAGCCTTAATTGGAATTAATGCTGGATTCAAGCTTTTTCAAGTATGACCATGGAGTTCCCAAATTTGGTTCCCAGTTTTGAATGAAGTATAAAATCAGTAAAACGTGTCATAAGAATTGCAGCTGATACTATACACAGCTGCAGGAAAGAGGAAAAAAGGATTATTAAAAAACCCCTTTTTTTGTAGCCTCAACTTTACCAGGGAAAAATAAACATAGCTATTAAAAAGAAGAACATCTGGAAGGTGACATTTTGAAATGTAACTTCTTTTTCTTTCATGATTCTTTCCCATTTTCAAATATAGCACAAGGCAGAATTTGAAAAAAAAACCCACCAGTTTTAATTTTGTGAGAAAATTTAATTTTTGTAAGTATTCCCATTTCTGCGTTCCCTTTTTTCAAGACCTCAGGAATTGCATAGAAGAGATGTATTGGAGGGACTAAGGTTAAATATAAAAATTCAGGTTAGTGAAAAAGATTGAAAAGTCATCATGCAACTGGTGAAAAGCAATTTGTAATTAAGTATACTTTAAAACAAACAAACAGTTTTTCAAAAGATGCAATACAAGATTGTCCTCAAATTTTTCACGAAAACAGAATTCTGCCCTAAGGAACAGTAATTCATGAGAAGATAAATTCATTTTTGTTGCACAGAACAATTCATTCTGACAACACACTGCTTATAATTTTTTTTTTTAGGATTAAGTATTAATTAAGGATAATAAGGGAAAACAATAAAATGAAAGCCCATTATGCTGACCTTACTGTGTAGCTTTGTGACTGACCTAAGATATCTGTATCTGTACAACAGTTTGCCATCCTCTCCTGCATTTCTGTTCCCACTCATATGTCACTGCTTGGGCTCTTCCAACCATGACATCATCCACATCACCCTCACCTGACTGGAAGAGTACTTCGCAGGTGGGGAAGAAAGGTAAGGTGGTAGGTTGGTGTATTTTTTAGGTAGGGGTATTTTTAACAGCTAATTCTTAGCAAGTTCATTTACCCACATAGCTATATTTCATGATGGCTGCAGTCATTTGTTTGTACATTTGAATTCTAGCATAAGGATATGAGACCGTGTGGCAAAACGTCACCCAAGGAATGACCCCTTTGGATCAGCTACATCTACTGTCAAATGAAGTTAACACCTTAATGTCTTTTTACACTTTATTTATAAAAACACTTGTATAACTTTTGACCAACATCAGCCCATAAAGCTTCTGATTTCTGAGGCATAGAGATAGGTTGTATCTGCTCTACTCCTGCATATGAGAAAAAAGGCTGTTTCTGTTTTTCTAAGCAGTACTTGTGTGGCACATTGTACGCAGTGCAGGAGAAGCATGTCACACCCCCTCCTTTCAGGTACAATAGATACCAAATGAAGAGTGGCAAAAAAAAATGCATCAGGGCAAGTATCCAAAAGCTCCTGACAGATTTGAGATTTCAGCTTATGGCTAATGAAAAAGTGCACAAAACCCAGAAAGAAATATGCTGATGCAAGTATTTAAATACAGTAAACACATTAACTCAATACACCCCTCATCCTCCAACTGGCCAACTGTAGTGACAATTTTTATCCATTAATTCAAACTGAAAATTCAGGCCATGGCAAGTCAGATGCCTAGCGAGCATACAGGCAGACTCTTATCTATGTCCACTATCTAAGAGCATCCTTTTACACTGCGTGTAAGACCAAAGCACACAATTACAGGTGTCTTCAGTCACATCACTTCAACACAATACGGATTTTGTGTCACAAGAAACCTCCAGGACTTTATTTCACAAAGTAAAACACTTTAACCTTTCACTCAGGACCAGCAAACTCACTGAAGTTTGGAGATGATGTATTTGTTCCTCCCTAGGTAGATGTGCCTGACTAATGTGACCATGTGCTTGCACTAACCACTGGTCACCTCTTGTGGGAGAGGGTCCTTCATCCTGTTCAGTCCTTGGCAATGTGCTCTTGGAAAAACAATAAATCAACCTTTGCTGCCAAGGCAATGAAAGAGATAAACTCCCCGTTCACCATCATCTCTGCTCCACCGAGGCTTCCACTGCCAGACTATCTGCCCATTTCCTGCCAAATCTACAGCCTGGGTTAGGACTACTTTCTCACCGTACAGGACATGATGGGGCTGAACAAACCTGGAAGCTCAAAGCAGCTGAAAGAATTCATAGTAACTTGACAAATCCACAGAGTGACACTGAAGATTTTGGAAGTTTGATAGAAAAAACATTATATGGTGGTTTTAATAAAGGTTTGACATCCTGGGTTTACAACAAAATTCTCAAATGACATAGGCAGAAGAGAAAATGTGATACATGGCTTGCAGTATCTTCTGCTAACCTCAAACTAACCAAATAACTTTTTTTTCATAATTTAAAACTGATTCTTCATCATTTAAAACTGATTCTTCATAATGAGGTAAGTAAGATCTAGATGAGACGATTACAGAATCACAAAGTAGCAGGAGCTGGAAAGGACCTCTGGAGATCATCTTGTCCAACTCCCCTGCCAGAGCAGGTTTCCCTACATCATGTTGCACAGGAACATGTCCAGGCAGGTTCTGAAGTCTCCAGAGGAGACTCCACAACCTCTCTGGACAGTCTGTTCCAGTGTTCCATGTTCAGATACATGCACAGTTATAGCAATACACTCTAGCTCTCATCCAAGAAAGGAAGTTTGAAAAACTTAATGAGATTTAGGTATGTGTTCAAATGACTTTTTGTACCAGTGTTTCAGAGTGCACACACAGTCCCCTGCCATGTCAGTAGCTTTTTTTTTTTTTCAGAAAAACAATTCAAGAATAAGTGATTCAAGAAAACTATTTCAAGATGATTAAATGTGTGTCTAAGCTCCTGAAATTCTCTCTTAAACCATGTTTCAAAACAAAGTTATTTTAAAGACACTGGTTTCTCTCAAAACTTTTTTGTTGGTTAATTTTTTTTTTTTTAATAACGGTATTAAGAGACAAAACATCACACGCTGTTAGCATTTTAAATAAAAAGCATTTTGTGTAAGTAGTGAAGTAAGATTAAGCTCATATTTCAGGATTTGATGACTGGTTTCCAAGACAATGTCGAGAAGTACATGCAGGGAAACTAGTATCAGCAGAAGTGAAATAGCTTTGAATCAGATATAGATGTGATAAGGAAATTAGAATGCGAAACACTGTTTTGCAAGCTGATAACCATGCAATTAAGAGAGATGCAATCAAGCACATACACTTTGATCACTTCACTACTTTTTAGAAACTATAATAATCCCAGTTAAATCACCACTGAACCAGGCAAAAATAGTGCCATCTCCATTGCTTATATTTTTTCAACTTTTTCTTTCCAGTATACATTTCCATTCAAAGAAGAGACATAAACAGGTTTGGGATTTGTTAAAGAAAGCTGAGGTCAAGTTCATTCATATGTAAATTTAACACTGGTTCATAAATTTTTTGAAACTAATTCAAGCTAAGGCTTTATTTGCATATCTGTTTTTCTGCCCCCTCTCTGCTCAGAATGAATTTTAATATTTTTTTTTATGTTTCAATAAATATTAAAAAGCAATATTCAACTGAAGTGTAATTTGATTTGTTTGCAAATCCCTTTTGAATTGCTTTATGATGCATAAGCGCATGCAGTTTATTAGGAAATTAATAAGCAAAAAAGGCAAGCCAGGCAAGAAGCTTTGCTCACTTTCAAAGTCAAGGAAAAAATTTGGCCCCTGATCAAGCTCTGTGCAAGTGAGAACTTTTAAAAGATTTCCCATTTGGTTCCTGAAAAATAGAAAAGGAAGAGAAAAGGAGTCCTGAGTGAACAAATGACTTTAGAGACAAGGACTTGGACAGACTGGTTGTGCTGGAAAATACACACTGCAAACAATCAGATTTTAAAAGTTTTTCCTCAGTTCACTGTTAAATCAGGGAAAAGATTCTCTCATTGTTTTGTAATTGTTTGAACTTACTTTCAAAATCCAGGAAAAAATGTGGATAGTTTTCAATTTCCCTGGTAAGGACCTTAAGAAGATTACCCATCCCAGCAAACCTAGTAAATGCAACAAAATCGTAAACAGTTACATACATAAACTTAGAACACTACAACTAAGGGCTTGACACAGTCTGCATCATACATGAAACATTTTAGCACATTCTGGACCATGAGAAACATTTTGATGGTCAGTTGTCTGATATTTATGCATGAGGACAGAGAGAGTAACACCTTGATAAATACAGAAATAATTCTGTTCAACATACTGGATTTTAAACATCACATACAGGTATTTATGAGTTTATTTATTATCAGGAGAAACAAAGTCAGAACTAATATTTTTTTTGCAAATCCTCTACACTACTGTTCTCAAGACCACTGAATACTATTCCAGAGTGAAAAATGAGGTCTTAATCATTAGTTTGGACGCTTAGCATAGATTCATGCTATTTCATTAAAAATAACTCAATTTAAGGAAAAAAAAATATAATTGTTTCTAATCAGTAAGTTTTTTATAAAATATTACTATAAAAATCTATCAGAAAGAAAAGCTAAAAAGCTTGCTCCTTTTAACTTTTAGAAATGTATGTATGCATTCTTGGAGGGGGGGGAAAGAAAGAAAAAAAAAAAGAGAAGAGATGAGGTTCCAAGTATCTTTTTATCTGTTATTCCTTTCACCATCTTGGAAGTCTTCTCATTTCAAGTTATGAAAAACTCCCAAAAGGGCAAGTGAGCAAGTCTCAAAAAAGCAGGTCTCTATGGAAGACAAGGAGGAAGGAGATTTGAAGAAAAGTTTTTTTACTAGTACAGTCCTTAGCAGGATACATTACTCTAAAACTGTAAAAGTATAGCTTTCTTGGGCTAAACTTCAACCTTTTCTCAGAAAAAGAGGAAAATTAAACCATGAAAAACACATACAAGGATAAAGAGGTCTGCCCAGAGGGATGTAGAAAAATGTAATTTTTATATTGAAAACTCAGATTGAAAACTGGTTTTTGCCTCAAAGATAAATATTCTCAGTACTCTAAACCATGTCTCTTGGGGCTCACATCTGATGCTCATCTATTTTTCACTGTAACTCTTTTCCCCCTTAAGAAATCAGACCACGAAAAATTACTCCAAGCATGTACCTGCCTGATACTCCATATGAGGAAACAGGGTTTTTTTTAAATTTCCCCCCAAGCATTATAAAAGAAAAAGTAGCAAATCTAATTTCTATATGCATATAAGTGATACATTGCTATAGCAGGAAGGTAATGTAAGACCTGGAGATTTCAAAGCAGCCATAGTCATGCCATAAAATGATATAAATTTTATCAATAATCCACTCAGAGCATGCAGCTTCATGTAAACCAGTTTTTTTGTTACACAAATGGCTTTGTTTTGTATTAAATACTTCTTAAAAATTTTCTCTCCAGAACAAATCCAGTGAGCAGACTGTCAAGCCCTTTACCGTTAGTAACATCCTGCACATACAATATTGAAACATGAAGAAATAGTCTCCATTATTCATAAAGTTACATCTATTTATATGCAGAAAAAATTGTACAATTTTACTTTCAGAACAAGATCTGCATTGTATGAACTGAGTTTGACTTTCTGATTAGCCTTGAAAGGGGAAAACACGCTAAGAGAGCAAAATAGATTTTATATAGCATTAAATAATTTAACATTTTTATCACACTGGTATAATACATTTTATCAGCATCAGTCAAGAGAGACAAAATAACGTGCAGACACTTATTTTCCTTTTCATAATCTTGACAGAAACAATTTATATTATTATAAAATACTATCACAACCCAAATTACTAACTCGGTTTGGATTCTTCACTTTCACCTTGTTTTAATCCATACCTTACCTCATTGCCTTCAGTCTTCAGAGAGTATCCAACCATTTCTTCTGCTGCCAAAGTTCACACTGCATTCAGAGACTAGTTTAGTTGACAGCATGCTTCGAATAGTGAGGAAGCCTTTTTGCCAAGAACCTGAGGATATGCTCCTTCATTTGCATTAAGTAGCTTGCGGTCATGTGCCCATGCTCTAGTTTCTGATCCTTCTTACAAAAGTAGAGCAAATCACAGCTCTGGAGATTTCATGAACTTTTACTACATTTCTTAGCTTGTTTTTTAGCTGCTTCAGTTCCTGTGTAGAAACTGATTCAGCTATTTAGGGCACAAGTATGAAACAAGAACCCTGCCACAAACCTGTTTCCATGGTCAGCCTGCATTTTCCAATACATCAGAGGCACTGGTTTGACACCATCTATTTCCCATGTTCATCAATCCAAAAACCATGGTATTCAACATCAACATCTAGAAAACATGGCTCAAGAGCTGCCGAACATGCTTAACTTCTTTATGATTTGAAATAATTTCTTTATGGTTTTCTAAAATAAACAAAACTAAAGCAAGATCTAATTCCAATAAACTTTCACTATAATTCATCATTCAACATTAAGTTTTTAACTCTGTATTAAAAGGCCAACCTTCACCTTAATGGATGTCCTAATAAACATAACTCCTTGCCCCAGACTGAATCACTAAATTCTGTATAGCTTGCTGCTTCCCAGTACTTGCATCTTCCAAATGGTCTTTCCCTGGCCACTCAAATGATGTATTCCAAACCTCAGGAACTGCAACTCACTTCCAGGATAATTTTGAATGAGATTTTCAAGTAACTAGTGACATAAATTCTGAACAGGTCAGTATATATACCGTGTCTGCAACAGAAATGTAAATAAACAGCTGATGTACAGAAGCAAATCAGAAAGGTTTAACTTAAGTGCAGAAAATTCCATGTCATGAAATTGGAAAGCATTTTGTTTTACTTACTGTAAAATCAGTTTAAATGTTGAAATAAGACTCAGTGTATATATAAAAATAGTGCTGTTGCAGCACTCCTAAATGATAGCAATAGTCCAAATCCCTTAAAATTCCAACATTTAACAGTATGCTTTAAAAATTACATGTTGACATGACAATGATTTAATTTTCTTGTCCTCTGTTTTCCAAGCCACTAAAGCTTATCCCAAGATATGACATAAACATACAGAAAATACTTTCTAAGCTACTGTATACTATTTAAAGCTCATTACTCGATTCTTGCTGCTCAACATTTAATTAGTGGAACACAGATGCAAATAAACTGTAAAAATCATAATGGACATGAATGTACATTTAGCATTTGGTGTTTTAGATAACATTATCCATGAGCATATTTAAAAACATTGAGCTTTGAATAAAATAGCACCGGCTGGTTTTTTAACACATCAAAATGTTCCTAAAATTTAATTCATTTAGTTTTAACATTCTTGAGGCATTATCTAGGATAGGAAAAGAAATTCATTCGCCTCCAATACACCAATCAGTTTATTTCTGAATTGTGATAAATAAAATACTACACACACATATACCCCCAAACAAATCAAAATGAAACCCTTCAATTCTGCCATGGATTTTATATACATATACTGAAAATATACTGAAATATAGTTATTATATACTGAAATTTAGTTTTGAAAATTAGTAAGTGTTCATAAACTGGGTATTATCAACTAAATATTGCATGTCCAAAGCAAAGCATCATGTTATTTAACCCTTCTTTAAAATCCCTGTTTATAAACTATTTTCAGCAATCACATAATTTTGAAGTATGGAGTTTTATATTATTTAAAAATGATAGCTATGATACTATATATATTGCTGGGGAAGTACTAATTTATTTCTTCTTCCTTTGCAAGACTAATTCAGTCAGTACAAACTCAAAACCATCAGCAGCACAGTAGCTACACTGGAAGTGTAACAGACAGACAAAGCATTTAAACCTCCTGTTAGTGAAAAAGGATGCTTTCACCAGCTCAAGCCTTTGCTGCTCATCAGTGGTCCTTTGCCAGATACTGTTTCCTAAATCTGCCTGCTTACATAAACATAGTCTAAAAGGCTTTTGTCAGAAAGAGCTAGATCAGCAAATACCTACTGCTTAAACTCATTTAGATCATCCTAACTAAGTAGGGCTGGGAGTGTTCTCATAAGCAGCTCCATTGGGAGTTTCAGGATAATAGATGTTCCCAAGTTCAGGAGTGGCAATGGATGATTAGGAATGATAACTCCTAATGGTACATCTACATGGGTAGAGACAGGAATCCAGCCCACAGTCTGAGGGAACTGTACTGTACTAAGCATATTAGCATCATTAAAGCAGTGGAACTGACCTTACTGCAAAAATAAATAACTGTGGTTTCAAAAAAGCACCAGCATCTGAACTCAAGATCAAAAGCAACATTCCAAAATGTTGTGATATTCACCTACAAAGTTTTCTGAGGTGCTTGTAAGGAAAGAGCAGAAGTGCAAGACTCAGAAAACATTTTTATTTTATTGAGGAATAAAATAAAAATGAACAAAGATTAAATAAAAAAAAGGCAGAAGTTCTTAACAATGACAATCTACTGTCTTTTCGGAAGGAAATGCTGGTTTTATTTGGGAGAAGGAAGACATAAAAGATCACATTTAATTCCACTTGTCAACTCTACTAGCCCTATTCTTGTTTTTTTTTTTTTTTTCTATGGAAAAAACATATTAAAGCCACCTAATCTCTTGTAGTATTTCTGTAAGACTAACTCCAAGAAAGCTGGAAGGCTGCAGTTCTTGAAGTAATGCTGCAGTGCTTGGAGTGACACAGAGAGTGAAGGTACAAAGACTGGAGCATTTTGACATAGGTGCACCACACACAAATACTTTAGAATCATAGAATGGCTAGGGCTGGAAGGGACCTCCGAAGGTCATCTAGTCCAGCCCCCCTGCAATGAACAGGGACACCCTCAACTAGATCAGGCTACTCAGAGCCTTGTCCAGCCATATATCTCCAGCCAAATATCTCCAGGGATGGGGCCTCAACCACCTCTCTGGGTTATTCCACTGCTCTAGACCCTCAATGTAAAGACTTCTTCCTGATGTCCAATCTAAATCTACTCTTCTCTAATTTAAACCCATTGCCCCTCATCCTTTCACTACAGGACCTTGTAAACAGCCCCTCTCTAGCCTTCCTGTAGGCCCCTTCAGGTACTGGAAGGTTGCTATTAGGTCACCCTGGAGCCTTCTCTTCCTCAGGCTGAACAACCCCAACTGCCTCAGCCTGTCCTCATAGGAGAAATGCTCCAGCCCCCTGATCATCTTTGTGGCCCTCCTCTGGACACGTTCCACCAGGTCTATGTCTTTCCTGTGTTGAGGGCTCCAGAGCTGGACACAGTACTCCAGGTGGGGTCTCACCAGAGCAGGGTAGAGTGGCAGAATCACCTCCCTCGATCTGCTGGCCACACTTCTCTTGATGCAGCCCAGGATGCAATTGGCCCTCTGGGCTGC
>JANHFX010021588.1:0-22996 GCA_027560015.1 Chloroceryle amazona | reverse complement strand
CGCCCCGCCGCCCTGGACCTGATCCGGAGTCGGGTGAGTGTGGAGCCCTGCGGCGGCGGCGAGCGCCAGCCCGGCGGCCTGGGCTGAGGCTGCTGGTAGGGCCCCAAGGCTGGGTCCCGTCTGCTTACCCCCCGCCTCTCTGAGAGCCTGGACTCCGCAGGCTGGGCAGGGAGAGGTCTCGGGTTGGAGTCCGCGGGTTGGTTCTAGTGCGCGAAGGTGGATGAAGTTGGGAAGTTCCGCACGACTGTACAGGGTCGTTTATGGTGCCTCACCACGAGAGCTCTGAAGAAAGGGAGGGTGTCCCCACGGCCAGGGCGATGAGGCTGCGTCAGCGGCCGCTGCTGTGGGAGGCTCGTGCGCGCTCGCCTGTGACAGTGGGGCAGCGTTCGCAGCCCGACCGCTCTTAGCTCTGTGATTCCAGACAGGGATTTCCCCGCCTGTTTCCCCCCCTACAGACACCTGCATGCTGCTGCTGCCTGGCTCGCTGCTGCTGCTGCGCCGGTCCTGCCCCTGCCTCCGTGCCCTGGGCCGCCCGCCGTCGCGCTCCCTCATGAACCTCCGGGAGCTCGTATCTGCCTTGAATGACTTCGCTTCCCTCTCTCTGGCTGAGAGCTGGGACAATGTGGGCTTGTTGGTGGAACCAAGTCCCCCCCACATTGTGAACACCCTTTTCCTCACTAACGACCTCACTGAGGAGGTGATGGAAGAGGCAGTGCAGAAGAAGGCAGACCTTATTCTTTCTTACCACCCTCCTATATTCACACCACTCAAACGAGTGACATGGAAGACCTGGAAGGAACGGCTGGTGGTCCGAGCCCTGGAGCACAGAATAGGGATTTACTCTCCACATACAGCATATGATGCAGTACCTCATGGAGTCAATAACTGGCTAACACAGGGACTTGGTGAGATTTTGTTAAAAACAAACAAAAAAGTTAAAATTATACATTAGTATATGGTATTTTATGTGGGGACTTTTCCTCATTTTTCTTTCTTCCAGCTTTTACAGGTATGATTTGAGGATTTTTTTTTTTTTCCCCCAGTATTCTTCTAGTACTTCTAAGTATCCTAAACATAGTTGAGGGAATTTATCTTGGTGAATAAGTAATACCAGATACAAACACTAGAAGGCATTTTCAGATGCACGACTGTACTACTGGATGTAGTCAGAACCGGTGCAGCATATTTATTTTCCATCCTGGTTGCAAAGTTTAGACCACTGGCTTTAAATCACTGTTACTTTATAAAATGCAACATCTCTGATAGTAAAGAACTTAAAGTGTCTGAAATTATTCTAGATTTTTATTTCGTATTGCAGTTCATAAATGAAAACAGCTATTTCTTTCCAAGCCAGAAACTATTTTGGTTTTGTACAATTCTTAGGATGGTATTAAGAATGATCATATATAACCATCAACTTCTTTGTGCTTAAAATAGACTTTAAATGTGCCTAATGGCAACAACAGGGCAAGAAGTCCTCGGTTCTGGTCAAGGAAAATGGATTCAAATGCAGAATTTGCAACTATTTAGCATATGTGCTAAACCAGTATTAGGATACTTATCCAGCTTTATAAACCAGCAATTTTGTACTGCTTTTCCAGGTACCTGTACGTCCGTCCCACTGCATCCATCAACTCCACCGAGCCATCCATCTGAGGGCACTCACCGGGTTGAATTCTGCATGGACAACACTGAGCACCTGGACATAGTGCTGTCCAAAATCAAAGACATCCAAGAGGTCTCAGGTCTCACTACTTTCCCTGTCAGGTATCTGCTTCCTCTCTCGTGTTGTATTCTTTCTGTTTGATACAGTAAGTTCCTGATAGTGTATTTTGTTGTTGTTCCTCTGTGCATTGCTGCTGTATTTTTTCAGCAACAGATGTAGAAACTTAAGGAATAATCATCCCTTTTTGATAAATCTGTGCTACACTACACGGTAACAGCAACTCAGTGTAGCACATCACAGATAAGAGGTGGCAAGGAAGAGTATTAACAGGAACTTTGATGAAGACAGTTGAGTTAAATTCCGGTATTTGTTTCTTCCAAGAGACTAGACTACACTACTACAATGCCTTGGTTTTTTTTCCTTTCTTTGTGGTAGAATGCTAGTGGGATAGAATAGCTTTGTTTTGTATTAATATGATGCTGAAATTTTATCTAGTTTCTTAGCAAGCACCAAGCATGTCTTTCCTCAGGGTTGAAGGTGAGGAGCAAACACGAGTCAGTTTGAATTGCTCTCAGAAAGCACTGTTGGAGGTTGTGGCACTACTGTCCCAGAACAGCCCTCTTTATCACAAGACAGAGATTCTCTTATTACAAAAGGTAACAAAATCACATATTACTTCCAGTGAATGTATTTCTTGTGTGAGCTGAGTGCCCTAAATACCGAAATCCTGTAGTCAGTAGCATACAGGTTTCCTGTGCTACCCCATCAGTGCTCTGAAATACTGCCCTGTGGGGACTTTCCCAGACAATGACAGTAGCTGCGTGGCTTGTACTAATTGTTGTCTAAGTTCCCACAGCTACTGTAGTTAGTATGTTAAATTTCAGAACTTCATGTACCTATTTTTTTTTTTGTAAAGTTCAGCAGCATTCCTGAATGCCCAAAATACTCTTTTCTTTGTACAGTATGGAAAGCAATGGAAACTTCTGGAGTCAGCTTTCTCACAGTAATTTTAATTTCTTTTCAGCCTCTTCTTCCCCATACTGGAATGGGACGTCTGTGTACACTGAGCGAGCCAGTCTCCTTGTCAGTCATAACTGAGCGTATCAAAAGCCACCTAAAATTACCCCACATCCGCTTAGCCGTGGGAACGGGCAAGACGTTAGGTAAACAGGCCTGCAAGTAAGACTGTCCATTAGAACTAGTATTCTGGGAAGACAAGGAGCATGAGTGTGTGCACGAGTGTGTGAGATACTGCTGCCTTGCATAGGTTTACTTCCAAGTAGTATGAAGCACTGTTAAAGATGAGAAACAGCATTTTAGAATTCACATGATACAGTCACGCAAAAAGAATCTCATCTGTATTTTTAATTGGAAGGTCTATATTATGCTGGTTGTCACTGTGATAGAGGGGACATGTCATGGGGGTGAAAACATACAAAAATGCTTCCTCTTGTTACTTGCTGAATAGTTGAATATGAGACATCCTTTTTTAATGATTTGTATAAAGATTAAGATTTCTTCCCCCCAAGAGTGTCAGACGTGTCCTTTCTGTGACAATGGTAAATTTCCAAGTACCTTAAAAGAGTAGGCTGCTTTATGGGATGCTTATGAACATGTAACCATCCCTGTTTTGATGAAAGAGAAATAGTGGCAAAGGTGGTGAACTATCCTAGCTCAAATAGTGGGTCACTGGGAAAATGTGGAACAAGCTTCCTCTTATCCCAGTTACCTACCCTAATCTCCAAGGAGCACAAGCTATTAGAATTTGTGAGAGCAAATTTGTTGAGAACCCCTTGTAACTTACAAGCCTAGTACTATCTTCTTAATACAAGCCTTATAGTATTAATTGCACTAAAAAAAGAAACCAAATTATTTTGAAGCCACTCCTGGTGTAGTGGTGTGACTCCACTTAAATCGGCAGTAATTACATGGCAACACACTGTGAGACTTTAAGAGAATATGTGAATGAATCTCTCGGTGATGTGTGTCCCCTCCCTACCGAATGCAATATAGAGAGAGTTAAATTTCCTGTCACTATCACATGTAATGGCTTGGA
Source organism: Chloroceryle amazona (assembly GCA_027560015.1). Lineage (NCBI taxonomy): Eukaryota > Metazoa > Chordata > Aves > Coraciiformes > Cerylidae > Chloroceryle > Chloroceryle amazona. The sequence goes on along the minus strand of JANHFX010021588.1, from coordinate 19,274 downwards.
ATCAGCAATCATAGCAAATGAGCAGATTGTTAATGGCATGGAGCAGCTCTCAGCTTGCTTTGAGATTGCCCTTCTGAGGGCTAAGTTAGGAACTCGGAGAGTTCTCAGAGGCAGAATGCTGCCTCAATAGCATCATTAGTCACAATACTAATGATGGTGGAACACGAGTCCTGGAAAGAATAGCAGCCTATTAAAGTGTTCAGAAGCCTAACTAAATAACACCTCACTGGGAGAGAACTAGCCAGCAGCCAGCCTCTGTGCTGCAGTTTTCTGCAAAATTTCCTACCCGCTAAAGAAAAAAATCTACGCCTCTGTTTGGTACCCAGAGGACTTCACTGTTACAAGCCCATGACTTTCAAACTGATGGATGTGGCTCTTCCTCCAACAAATTCACACTGACCCTAAAATCGATGTAGCAGTTATTGTGAAAGAATTAATAGCAATACTGACATGAGGGCTGAACAGAAGGAAAGGAGCTTAACTGTGGCACCTTGTATCCTGCAGAATCACCAATGAAGAAAGTGGCTCTGTGTGCTGGTTCTGGGAGCAGTGTCCTGAAGGGAACTGAAGCTGACCTCTATCTCACCGGTAAAAGATTATGCTTCTGTTTCATTATCTTTAGAAAAATAGTCACAAAAATTGTTACTGTCTTTATAGAAATAGTCACTTGGGTTACAAGTTGGTGTCCCTCAGGGGTCCATACTGGGACCTGTACTGTTTAATATTTTTATCAATGACATAGACAGTGAGTTCAAGTGCACCATCAGCAGGTTTGCAGGTGACACCAAGCTGAGTGATGTGGTTGATATGCCAGAGAGATGAGATGTCATCCAGAGGGACCCAGACAAGCTGGAGAAGTTGACCTGGGTGAACCTCAAGAGGTTCAACAAGAACAAGTGCAGGGTCCTGCACCTGAGTGAGAACAATCCTCATTATCAGCAGAGGCTGGGGGATGAGGTGGTAGCCCTGCGGAAAAGGACTTGGGGGTTCTGGTAGACAAGAAGCTGGACACGAGCCAACAAGGTGTACTTGCAGCCCAAAAGGCCAATAGCATCTTGGGCTACATCAAAATAAGTGTGGCCAGCTAATCAAGAGAGGTGATCCTGGTGCTCTGGTGAGACTTCACCTGGAGTACAGTGTCCAGCTCTACAGAGCCAACACAGAAGGACATGGAGCTGATGGAGCAGGTCCAGAGGAGGGCTACAGAAATGATCAAAGGGCTGGAGCACCTCTCCTGTGAGGACAGGCTGAGGGAGTTGGGGTTGTTCAGCCTGGAGAAGAGAAGGGTCTGGGGAGATCTTACAGAAGCCTTCCAGTACCTACAAGAAAGCTGGTGAGGGACTGTTTACGAGGGCATGGAGTGATAGGACGAGGGGAAATGGTTTTAAACCAGAGAAGGGTAGATTTAGATTGGTCATGAGGAAGTTCTTTACTATGAGGGTAGTGGAACACTGGAACAAGTTGCCCAGGGAGATGGTGGAGGCCCCATCCCTGCAGACATTCATGGTCAGGATTGAGGCTCAGAGTAACCTGATCTAGTAACCTGATCTATCCTTACTACAAGGGGGTTGGACTAAATGACCTTTCAACCCAAGGCATTCTATGATTCTATTCTATGAAAAACAAAACCAAAGGAAACAAGAAAAGAGTTGACTGGCTGTTGACAGATTTGGCCAGAAGGAATTATCTGTTATAATTGAGGAAACAATTGGTTATTGGAATGGTAGAATAACATTAAAGTATCAATAATGTGGGATCAGGTGGCACACCGAAGGTTATTAGAATTAAATCGCTGCTATACTTGCATTATTTCAACACAAAATCCGTATTGACAGCAGTGTATTGCAGCCTTCAGTGTGTTTCTCCTTTGGCAAAATACAAGGTATTTCCTACAGAAAGTTTCAATGGTTTTGGCTTGAGTGTACATGGGAGATATCACCTGGAGGTCCCTCAGGGGACACTAGAGAAGTGTTCCATGTTCTTATACTGAGCAGATGGTGTGGCGTTCCTCCTTGCGGACTATATCCCTGTAACATCTTCCCAGCTTCTGGCTAAGATTCTGCATACATTGCAAAGAACCGGTTACCTAAACTGTACTGTTAGTGATCTACGTGGCATTTCTTTCTCAAAACACCAGGAGAGATGTCCCACCATGACATTCTGGATGCAGTTGCCAATGGGATAAGTGTTATTCTGTGTGAGCACAGCAACACTGAGAGAGGCTTCTTGTCAAAGCTGCGTGACATGCTGGTTATCCACCTACAGAACAAAATCAACATTGTTGTGTCTGAGAAAGACAGAGACCCCCTCCAGGTGGCATAGGAGAAAAGATTAAAATAAGGAGTGAGAGAATTCAGTAAGGAATTCCATGGTATCTTGCATGGACCTATCCAAGCGCATGCTCAAGGAAAGTGCTTGGATTTGGTTCAGTATGGAATGATTGTATTACGTGTTCCCTCAAAGCTTGGGATATTTTGTCATCTGTCAGATAAATAAATGCTTGGTTTGGGCTACAGAAAGCTGATTTTTTTCTCCTTGTAAGCTTAAGTTAAATAAAACTGTCTCATCAAGCAATGTCTTTACTGCATAATTGCATACATCTTGTTCCACTTAAATGTAAGTGGAAAGAGACAACTCCAGTATTACCTGAAGCTACTGAGGCTATATAGAGGCCATCATTCTTATCAATACCACAAAGACCTCTCAGTAAGTGGGAAGAAATTTCTTCTTTCCCAAAGACAGTATTGTAAAAGTGATCCCTCCAAATCCAACAGTTCTGTACTGCTACAGAGACTAATTAAAATGCTACTCTCTTAGTACATCTACAGATCAAAAGACAGAAAATTGATGTATAGATGGGGTAATTGTCCAGAAATGGCATGAAATCAGGATAAAATACTTTTAACACAAAACCCATGGGAATTAATTCACAGTAATTTTCTTCATCTTGCATGGGTTGTATCACAGAATCCGCAGGAGCCAAAAATTGATTCAAACTTAACCTTCTCTTAGCAGAGACATACCTTCTGCAGCCCTCCCCTTGGTCCATATAGGCATCGGGTAGTCTACTAAAACTGTTAGCAGAGAACTCTGACCTCAGGATGATTGTAGCACCTCATTAAAGTAAATTTTCCCATCTAGAAAAATGGCTATAATGGCACTGAAGATGCACCAAGGTAAACACTTGGGGTGGGATGTTCCATAAGTACTCAACATAAATGAACTCTTGAGCTTCACAGAAACTGTGGGGGGAGTCAAAGGACTGCAAAATAGGATGTGGCTGTTGCTTATCGACAATACTTGTGAGGTTTTTCCAAGAACACATCTCTTCAAGTGGCAGAGGAGTTGTTCTTGAACTCTATACCCACCTAAAAGAAACTGGGTAAAACAGAATGCCTTGATCCCAGTTTCAGAGACTCTGACACTAGCCTAAGTAGCGAGAGGCAGGATCTAATGTGTTTTGGGGAGTTCTGGAAATGCAGCCTGTGAAACGCTGATGCGAGTACCACCAACAGAGAATGTTCTGGGGGAGGAAGCTGGAGAGTACCACTGGCATGTGACAGTTTTCCCCATCAGACTCTCCAGCAAAGCTAATTAGTTCCTGTATTTGAAGAATCAAACTGTCAGTGGGATAAGCAGGAATCCCATCTTTTCAACACAAGCAAGTCAGGCTGTGTTTACAGCCTGTTGCGTCTGTCAGTGATGGGCAGACCAGGAACAATATTCCCCATGATGTTTTGATTCTCTTCAAAAGCTATACACTGGTATTAAAAGGCATGCAAACTATTTTTAATTGTGATAATTTGTAAGAAACAATATAAAATATTTTTGCTAATTAGTTTGAAATTTTCTGCATATTGCATGAGGATTTGCACAGATATTTGACATGAAAATAATGCTTTCACACAACTGCCAGAAGGATCTCTATCTTCCTATAGTATAAAAAATAGTGGAAGACAAGGCAAGCTAATGAAATTTAATAAAGTACTTTATTTGATTGATTTGAACTATAACAACATTGAGCTGTAACACAGCTACCAAATATTAGACATACAGAGTCTCAGAAGTCTGACTAGCAGACTACTTGATGGAACTATAGGGTTTACTCCCATATACCTGAGAAAAAAAAGTGAAAAGCTTTCAAACTTCAGCAGTCTCCCAACCTCTAAGGGCTTAAAAAAGAGGAGAGCTTATAAGTGACATTTAAGGCCTCCACCAGGATCAGCAGACATTCCTGATGTAAACAATACATATAAATGATCAAACTTTTAAACAATTAACACAAAATGAACTTCACTGCTTCTTCATATTCCTGGATTGCAGCTTAGAAAGTAGATGAAAGAAGCTGGATCCTCTCACCAATGGGCAATGACTTCGAGTCCATCACAATTTTTATTATCTGAATCTTCTTATAAATGGATTTGAGTTTGGGGCAAGTCCTTCAGTTCTATTGCCGTAATTTAATAAGCTACCCACAGCATCCCAAACCCAGTAGTATCCCCTTTCCTCGTGCAGCCAAGGCAGGTTTCTTACCATTATAAATCTTGGCTTCTTCATACCTAGCTGGTAAAGGAGTACTCAGTTGAGAAAAGTTGCACCACTAGGACAAACTAAAGCTCTGACCATCTCGTGATTTGCACTTCCCAAGTAAACTGGTCCAATCAAACACTCAGGGCTAGTGAGGTAGAGAGCAGAAGGCACAGTCTTACCGAGTTTTCTTTCTGTCTCTAAAGTCGGCTGCATAGATATGAAGAAGGCATCATCTGAGCTAAATGACAACAAATACAAATCTAACAACAGAGCAAGAGATGCCTTGCTTAGAGAAGTCATCATTCCAAACTACCTGAAGTAGTTGAACAAGTATTGTTCATTGCAATTACTACATTTCAGTAAGTAGTCCAGCAGCCTTGGGGTTGGAGGGAAAGACATCTATAGGCCCCTCTCCAGCAGCCTTTGAGAGCATTTACCGTAGACACTTTGAGAACAGAGACATTACACATCTTCATCCTCTTTCTCTAAGAAGTCGGTCAAGGTACTGTCATCTACAGGAATTAATAAGTATTCCACACCATCAGCTCCCTGAGAACAGACATGCATACACATCCTGTTAACACCAGGGCACTTAGCAGTGCAAGCCACTGGATAGCACCAGTAGGCTAACATCCACAGTCTGCCTGAGAGCTGGCCAGCATTCACAAGGACTGCATTGCTAAAAACCAGGAATATTTCATGAGGGCAACACTGAAAACGCACAAACACCAAGAAAAGTCAGTATACGACAAATCTTCTGGTGAGCTGTGCTAGTCTGACACTACACAGCTCCTCAACACCATGTTCTCCTATCTAGCACGGCTGTGCTGCCTCATTTTTAGGACCAGCCCATATTCCTCCCTCATGCGAATACAGGTAACTAATGGAAGCAGACTGGCAGGCTCCAGAGTTCCTTATTTCTCAAGGTCTTCAGGAAGAAGAGACCTGTAGCTTGTTGAGTAACCAAAGCACACTGCATTTTTACAGCCTTCTACCTATGTAAAGGGTGTTGACAAATTGAAGGCATAAAGAGAGCTGCAATTACAGAATTTTGCTCATTCCTAGGTGCTTCAAATAATACAGCCTCATTGTGTCCTGCAGAGTAGTGTCTTAGGGATACTTAGTAGCAAGCAAGAACCTTTGTTTAAGGTGGCTGAATACCCAGAGTTATATTCCTCCCCTAACTCACCCGCTTGGTCCGGATGAGCTTGTGGTCCCTAAATTCCGTCAGCTGTGCCCTGAGTGTCAGGTCACTGTTCACAAGGAAAGCCTCCCGACACTGCTGGTAGAAGTCCTGGAAAGACAGCCCTGGAGACAGAAAAAGGTGAGGACAAGAAAGTGAAGCGGCAAGATTGTCAGATTTTTCCAGGTCTTACATCACATACTATCTCCACCTACAAAGCTTCCTTTGGCTTAGACCACAGTGGCTACAGGAACATCATCACTTCTTTCAAATACACAGCCAAGCTAGTACTTCAGTAATTAATGGGAAACAGCTGAATTAACATCCCAGTCACCCCATTTGCCTAATGCAATTTTAATAGTACTTGAAATATGCTTTCCAACGTGGTTAATCTCTCCTAATTTTCAACTCCTCTATCTTACTTCCAACTTTCTTTACCATGAACATGTTGTACATATTCCCTGCAGCACCTATTAGAGAGAATGACAGAGTATTCCACATGTATCATAGAAAGCAGGGAGGTATCAGAAGTCACTTAGGAGCAGCATGGGAACATAATTCTCCTGTCTTTCACTGGGTTCTTTAAGTGCTAGCTATGCAAATTCATGTTGTTCCTTTATTTTAAATTTTTAGCTCCACTGTCCCCCATGAATGGTTTCAGTAGTGTCTAAACATCACAGCAGACAATAGGAAGAGGAGATCCTTCAGAACCAGCCAGTCTATTCATTTCCTTTCAGAGTCAGACACTGTACCATGAGAAAGACAGCCTCACACCACTGTGGCTCACTGAGACAGCTGTTACAGCACTTCTGTTGCTGGTGATGTAACCTGCATACCTACAGGCAGGGCCATTGTGACTGAGCTGGCAATGGCAATACCCCAAACAGATGAGAAAAGATGGGTACCTACCTGGATAAGATGGGTTGTCCTTGTTCTCCAGCTGGTACTGTGCAAGCAGCCTGAATATACCCCTAAGGGGGGGAAAGAAGCAGAGGGGGAAAATCAAGAGGAAAACCAACCAACCAACCAATCACCCCAACACCCCACCACTAGAAAACATTAACTGATTTTTGCCTCATGACCAAGACTTTGTGTGTGAATCTCAGCACTGGACACGGTTTGATATGCAAATGATGTTCATTTAAAGTAACCAATCAGTTGGAACCCAGGTCCTACCATCTTCATCTTGAACACTGTTGTCAGAAAACAGGGATTGCCTCCTGCTACGTGTAGACCAGAGTAACCTAGTAAGGACTGGGTCCTCAGCAAGTGCTTCTGCAAAGTATAACAGTGTCTTACCTGGCATTGAGAGTGAGACTGCGCAGGACATGTGTTAGGGAGCTCAAAGCCAAAGATCCAGATTGTTGTACTAAAAGTGAGTTCTCGTAAGATGTTTCTTCCACATAAGGACTAAATGTGGTGGTTTCATACCAAAGCCAGTTGTAGAGCCTTAGCTTTGCATGATCCCACACTAGACAGAGAGAAAAGAAAGAGCAGGCAGAATTTGGAGATTCAGCTTTTCTAAGGTGTTAAAGTAAGCTTACTTATTTCTACTGTAGGATCTGTGGAAACAACGTGTGCCTGTGAAATTCACAGTACATACAGCCAGATGCAGTTCAAGCAAGACAAAAATCTCTGCAACAAAACATATGCACACATCCTTTTTCATACCAGCTTCACATCCTACACTGTACATCCTTCCAGAGCCAGCAGTGTGCAAAGAATTTCTGACTAACAAAATAGTTTAGATGCAATGGCATAGCATCCAATCTCCATTTCAGTAAGTCCTTAAATCAAGGGGTGCCAGAAGCTCAGAGTCTAATTGTATATTATGACCAGTGACTAGTAGCTCTCAGTATACTATTTACACAGTTTTGGTTCAACACAGCCACAGTGCCAGCTGGGGCTTCTAGATGCTACCCCTACACCCACACCACCAGATCTACTTTGCACATCAACAGTAATACACAAGCTTATGAAGCATGCTCAGCAGCCTCAAAGTAGAATGCACATTCTCCTCCCTTATACACCAGGACCAAGGGGACTCACTGAGAGGAGCATTGATGTGATCAACAGAAGCAATGAGGTAAATGCTAGGCAGAGAGGATAACTGTGCAAGGATCTGCTGACTTCTTTCTCCTCTCAACATCTGGCTGTCCAGGTTATGAATGAGGACATAGAGCTCTAAAGATGAATCTGCAAGGTCAGAAAAAACAGCAAGAAAAAACAATCAAAGAAACAGCACACAATGTGCTTTCCCATTCCCAGTGCAACCTAGGACAAGTCTATTCCATCAGACTCCATATTCATCACTCCAATATCAAATCACTTTCTTTGTACAGCTTACTTTGATCTCTATCCCACACTTGATGTTTCTAAGCACCTAAAAGGCTTTTTCTCAATCCACTGTATCACAGTTCTCATCACAGCTACAGTTCTTTTTGCAGTTTAAGCTTTTATCTCATAATCTACTTTCCACTTGCTCATGGTTTTACCAGGAATCGCCCTTTGTGCTATGACTTTTGGTCCTGCAATTTAAGGTCATTCAAACGTATGTTTGGGATACAAGTCTAAGCACCATTTGTTCAGCTGCTTTTGAGTTAACATGACTAGGATCCTTAAACTCCTCCTCACACAATGAAAATGCATTTTCTATTCAGGGTTGGATCCAAAGCATACTAACTTAATTGGAAATCTTTCCCACCATGTCCTCAAAGGAAGTTACAAAGACTCAGCTTGGATAATACAAATGGTAGATGTAAAAATTTCCAGCTAGCTTGTTGCTGCTGTACTTACCCTTGGGAACAGCCACTTCCTAAGTCCAGAAACAATTCTGGAAGAGTAGCCAGATTTTGTGCCAATGAATACATACTTGGCTGCCAGTGGAAACCAAAGGTTCCTCAGACTCCCAGTCAGATCAGTGATAGTGTACTACCCAAGACTGATTTATGTAGATCGAGGTGGGTACCGCTGTTAATCAGTCTTTTTCACTTAGTCCCACCAGAAACACTCATAAGGTATTGATGGAGAACAGAGTGTAAACACTTAAACACCAATGTTGTGCACAATTACGATTCCATGGCAGTTTGTGCATGTATACATAGGCAGTAAAATGGACATTCAGAAAGAATTCAGCAACCATTCTGTGTGACATGTTTAATTTTTCTTTTGAACCCAGTTCTAACCTGCTTGTCTAACACTGCTGCCCTTTATTTCATCTCAGTGTCAGTAGTTGCATATATTAGATTTACATGATCCATTCCACTAAACCATGTAAACTTAAACCTTAATCCAGCCTATACTGAAATTTAGGGAAAGACCCTCAGGCCTTTATTTTCTAGAGGACCTCAAAGGACTTGATATCTGTCAGCAACTGTAATTCCAAATTGTTTGTGAGCTCTTCATTCTCTTGATTTCAGTGAGATTTATATCAGGTCCTCACACAGCCACTAAGAACCATCTTCCCTCATGTAGATGGGAGTTTGTCTATCCTGTCTTCCACCAGCAAACACGTGGCTACAGAAACACTGTGTAAAGAGCATTTCAATTTGCCAAAGGGTTGAGAAGTCTGTCTTGTTAGAACACTTGTGCCTGCCTCCTTGCCCCTCCAGAGAACTTAGTGGGTGAAACACTGACTGAGGTAATGGCTTGAGATCATGCATACATATATTCCCGGTGCACGTTTTCATATACATGTCACAAATTACAAGTAAGAAAGTGTACTACCTACAATAAACTACGATACTGTAGAGTGCACATATGAAAACTATGAGGAAAGAAAATGTGCAGGCTCTCCTAACAGTAAGTGGACTCTAATGTTTTTATGTATGAAGTTAGTTGTGTTACCTTCTTTAAAACTTCTCATGATGAATTCAAGCTGGTCAAGTGGGCTGCGAAAGGTGCCTGTATGGTCCAGTACCTCCTCTGTGATGGAGTTGAGAATCTGAAAAATAAAATAGCACTCCCTTCTGAAGGGCTCTGGCACTGAAGGACCTAGTACAGCAAGTGCGAAACTGAGCCCTTGACTATCATAAGGGAGGTAATCTGACTCTTGCCATCAACCCCCTGGAAGAGTCAACATACACAAAAAATTTCTACCCCTTTCCAAAACAGTGACATAAAATAAGGCTTTAGACTGATGACTATTTATTAATGACGGAGATTACTGCAATTCCTTGAAAAATGCATGGACTAATTTCTTTAAACCCTTAAAAGAGCGATAGGAACTGCTCTTCATTCAGGAGTCTGCTGCTACAGGATGCAGAAGGTCTCCTTGACATTTTGCATTGAAGGACTTTAGAAGTACCTGTAGCACAGGGCAATTAGACAAACTCGTAAGTTTTTCTGACACTTACAGATCTGACAGTGATGCTGGGGAAGTATCCATTAACCACAATGTGAACAGAATCCTGGAGCAGAGATTTACGAAACTTCTCTAATAAGTCACGCTTTGAGCCAAGTCCATAAAGCACAATATTGAAACCCAGGCTGCAGAGAAGTGAGGAAATAAACTGAATCAAAAAAGTACCAGTCCCTTTTTACACTCATACATTCATTAAGCAAAATGATCCACTGCAATCTTGCCTCTAAAGATTTCATGTTTCGTCAACTCCAGGCTTACTTTCAGCTCACAGCTGACAAATAAGGTTAGCTGCAAGCAATCTGAAATGTGGCACATGCATCCTAGTAAAAGAAGTATTTTAGCAGCCTGGAGGCAGACAGATTTACCAAGACATCTATGGAAGAAAACAGTATTGTCCAAGAATATGAGATTGTAACTTCAGATAATGAAGCCTAACCAGCATTCACACCCTCACCAGTGATTACATTAAATGTTTAACATGGGCCACAGCAATTACAAGAAAAAAAAGCAAGCATTCACAGTGGTTTTCTACTCTGATCCACAGGCACAGTTGCAAAGCAAAATTAAACTATTCTCCTATTGCTTTCTTATCCTAATTATTCCACTGAGAATGAGGCAGGAAAGCATAAAAAGAACATGGTAGAGAATCACAAAGCTTTGTTCATTTTTGAGAAGCAGGAAAAGCATCATCCTGGGCAGAAAGAGGAGTATCAGGTCACTCAAAAAGCATTGGGCAAAGGTAAGGTGTTCAACAACTGTCATTGACTCAGTATCATCTATGGATTTGTTCCTTCTATGCTGCAAGTCCTCCTCTTGCAACTCTCCAACTTTAAAAGTCAGTGTCTTTTTCATACGCTCTGTCACTCCCCATGGACCCCAAATGTCTTTATACTCTACTCCCTTGCAAAGATTCCAGTGGGCTTTCTCCTGACCAACATCTGCTTCTCCCTCAGCACTTAACTTCAGAGCTGGTGGCCTGCCTTCTCCCAGAGTCTCACAGCTCTCTATCATTGCCCAGTTTGCTTTCCTGGATGCTTACTCTTTGCTCCTTCCCATGAAGATACACACAAACCCAGGTAAAAGTTATACTACTAACATTTCCCACAGCATCAAGGTTTCTCTGTGTCTACATCATTAGGTACCATGGGCATTCAAAGTTAACTGCTACACCACTGAGGATAGATAGCCACATACTGGAGACATTGGCACTGGGCTACTCACTACCAACTGTGCTGCTGATTGTTCACAAGGGACACTTTTCTCATCGCTCACGTTCCCTGTGAATGCCCTGTAGCTTGGTTTACAGAGGGACAGACAAACTAGCCAGGCAGAATACAACCTCATTTCATTGATGCATTCAGTTAGTTCAAGGAGTTAGTCAGATATGATTTGGTCCATAGGAAACCATAATAAATTAATGCCACCTAATTTTAAATTTAAGCAATCAATCAACCAAAGAAAAAAAAGTCACTCCTTAACTCCCCCACAGGATGTTGTTGACATGAGGGTAAGTTTACTGGCAGTGCCTGTTTACTAGCCCTCCTCAGTGATTCTCACTGGATACTTACTGCAATTGCAGCATCCACTTGGGAAACAGGGTTTCGTGATGCTCTTTTAGCACCATGATTTCAGCAGCATAGGCAAGGGGAGTTTTTTTCAAAAGGTCATGCAGTGTTTGCTGTGTTGAGAAAGAGATAAGACAACAGTCATTCAAAGCTGAGAAAAGACAAGCCATATATCTGGAGTCCTTACAAATACCCTCTAGCAGGCTCTCTAGCTAGGGAGCGGAATAGCTTGCACCGACAGTGTGCTCAATTGTGTTTTCTTCCATGAAGACCCCTCTAAAGCACAGTTTTGCTACTGGAGAAACAAAGCAGAGATAAGTAACCTTATGGGAATGTCAGCCAGACTAGGACTAGAACCAGTATTACACTCCTGCAGAGCATGGGAAAACCTCTACTGATCTCATGGACGCACTCAGAGCCTACACAGAACCAAGCACTGTACCAGGAAGATACCAACACCATAACCCTGCTCACAGGAGCAAGGGCTCCAGTCAACATGCTTAGCAATGGTTCCAGTGTTTGTCACTACAAGACAATGCTCACAAACATCATCTAAAAAAGAAACAACAACAAAAAAAACAGCAGAAAGGAAGTAATTTGCATCTGTCTGCTAAATGTAGAAAAGATACTATTTTTCCTTTTCTCTTTCCTACGGAAAAATTAAAATACTGCCTTTTTTTTTTTTCCACTTTTCCAGAGGAAAGGATGAATGAAGGTACTATTGCTGAAAAAAATTAACTCTAAAGCATGTTCACTTGGAGAGTGACCTAAACAGCATGCTAGCATGACAAATAACATCAAATCTACACTGGCCTCTTCTTCAATTTTAACAGCTTTGCTCTCCACTGCCTTGCAGGAGAAAACAGTTTACTCTGGAAAGAACATAAAGACAGCTGCAATGTAGAAGACAAATATAAAGCATTGAAAGACACAACTGCTAAGCCTTCAATTTCTTTGGAGCCAGCAGCAAATTTTAATACTGAAAGCCTTGATTTCCTTCCAGAGCTGTTATGAAAGAACTCGTTAAAAATCCAGATGTGTCTCTGTTTTGCAATTCCAGACAACAGCAGGCATCGGGCAATCTGCATTTATGCCATCTTTTAAAACACAGATAGGTTCAAAAAACAGTCACAGACACAACAGCTCCAAGTATTTGACATGATTCCCTGGCACCTGTCCTTTTGTACCCATCTCTGTAGGGTGCAACTGCTTGCTTCAAACTGCACTGCAGAAGTGGCATATGGAAAAAACCCACAGTGATTCAGTCCCTACAATTAGACTGTTCCTGTCTCTTAGGAAGTGGAAGGGGACGAAGAGCCTTTCACAAACTAGGTAACAACATGTCCCAGTCTTGCACGTGGCTTAGCCCAGTAATACTCAGATGAAAAGGGCTCCCTCCATTTCCTCACGCATAAATAGTCAAGACAGCTTGTAATTCCCCACAGCATTTCCTTGCTAAAAATGCTTGTTTGGTAATAAATTTTAAGGCAGATCTCTACAACTCTCCTCCTTCCTCTTCTCCTCCCCCCAAAAAAACCTGTAACTTGTCCTTGTAACTGCAGCTTTCAACTATCTGCTTACCTGCCAGTGCCTTCTCCCTGAATTTTCCCTGCTGTCTCAGGTCCAAACAACTGGGCAGTGTCCCTGCTCAGAGCAGCAGCAGGAGACATAGTGCTTAAAATACTACCTAAATCAGCCATACCACTGTGAATGTAATCAGCAGCAATGAGCTGAAAATAGCAACATCGGGAAAATTTAAGGGATATCTTCATCAAAGAAATCAAAAGCTCCAAGAGTTGTGTGATTCACTATGAAGTCTACCTGATTCAATCTTCTTTTCTGCAACTTCTGCAGCGTTCGGTCCGAAGTGAGCACTTTGGAACTACTGTGAGCTTCAAAGTATTCCTCCACCAGGTTGCTCTAAAATCAGACAGCAAAATCAACCACATTCCTCCTGCTATCATTAGCCCCCACAGTTTGCACCCACAAACACATCTGAAGATGGTCAGTATGAGACATAGAGCAACAGTGACTAGAAAGCCAGAAGATATTTACAAAAACGGCTTCTACAGTAGCATTCTGCTAAAGCTAACCTAGTCAGAGGGCTCTTTCCTGAAGACAGAGACAGAAAAGAGATTCTGACAGAGCAGAACATAGCAATAATTCTAAGGGGGCATGAGGATCCCTGGTGCTGGAAGGAAATAGATCAACGAAGCTGAAGGCCAAGCTAGGAAGTAATGTATGCTTATAGGAGCCAATTTCTTCATCCTTTCTCAGTACAAGGTCTCTGGCTTCATGGACATCTTAGAACTTCTCCTTCTGGAGCTACCGAGGATACAGACTGAATTAGCCCACAGGCTCACAAGGTGCCTGTCCAGTAGGAACTGCTCAGAAATACAGCAAAAGCTAACCCTGCTGGTTTGATTTGAAATGAGTCTTAACAGTTCTTTCCTATAGTTAGGTGTGGTCGCTGACAGCTTATTGCCACTAAATATCCTTTCACATCTGCTAGCTCAGGGATGTATTTACTGCACACTCACCATCTTGTCCTCTTTATTTTTTTTTGCTAAGGTGTTTCTGGGAGGAGGTGCAGATGCAGCCTTAGTTTTTGCTGGGGTCTTTTGACCTGATAAAACAGTGCTGACTTCTTTCTGGAGTTCCTCATCCTCCTCCTCTGAGCAGGAAGCAGAATATTCACTCTCACTTTCTAAATAGAAATCTGGAACTAGAGCAGAAATTGAAGGTTAAAATCTAGTAATGACTTCTTATACAGAACACATTTTGCACCAACTTGCTCTCTCACATACATTCTCTAGATGTTTTCCAAGCATATGATTCTTAAATATATTTCACAGAAAAGTGAAATCAATGCTTAAGGGAATTGCACATGCACATAACCATTTCATTCCCAGTTCTAGGCTCAGAAATTATTTTTAGTAAAGCCTGCTCCTTGATACCAACTAAGAAACATAATCCTACCATAAAAAGGGACTAAAAATGGACAATGGAATTCTCTCTCTTAGCATCTCTACCTCAGTTTTCCCAAGTGCCAGGCATGCAAGCTGAGTATCTTCTGGGTCACACTTCGCAAAAAAGGTTTTGTAAAAGAGCTCTGTTAGCAATGATTGATTGAAGAGCACAAATCGAATCTGTTTCAGTCTCTTTCTCTCAACACAAAAGAAGAAATAGAACACAAAATGCCATGCACTAAACTCTCCTCTGCATTCATTCTGAGCACATAGGACAAATCAGTTATTGGAAATACCTGACCACGAATGTCCCGTCCATGACCAAAAATCTTTACGATTTGATTCAAGCAACTGTGCCAGACTTAAGTGCCAGCATCGGTTAGATTGCCAAGAATTTTGTCTCTTTTGATCATGGTTGCTGAAGTTCAGCAATTTGGTGCTTCTAAGCCTTCTACTCCTTACCCAAGTAGCATTCTGCCACAGGGAAAACGTCTACAGACTTCCTGAAGGACATTTCTGTACTCTGCAGGATCAATCGGATTGCTTCAGACTGCTACACTACAGGCAGCTGCCCAGCAGAAGAAAGACACTCCTCTGAACACAGTGCCTCAATGCCTGTGGGAGCTGACTGCAAAGGTTGATCTTTACCTGTTAGCCTCTTTCTGAGTCTGTAAGGTGTGGTAGACGCAAATTCTTTCTTTTTACTCTGTAATAGCAAAGAAAAAAAGTATTAGAATAAGAAACATGTACCTCCTCAAAACAGCCCTCTGCCAAGCAAAGAGTAAATCAGGTTACATTTTCAAGCTATTTCAGCCCACAAGAAAAGGTGTGCACACTTTTCTAGTACAATGCTGTACCATTTTAGAAAGCCAACTGTTTCACAGCGTTCTCTTTATAACCACCACAACTTGGCAGTTCTGGACTGCATCTCTCTGTAGAGTCAAAAAAAGATGATATCAACTTACATCCTCCCTATTACCACAATTTGTTTTTTATAAACCAATGCTGAAGTAAGAAACTGAACAGTACCACAGTTCTTGAATTCCTGTTCTTAACACCACTCCTTACAACTGAGGCTGTTTCTTCCTTTGATGAGAAACTGGAAAGTGATGAGTTCAACTGCATATTAAGGGATTGTCCAACATCCTCATTTGTGTGATGCAAGGAAATAGTCTCCACCCATGCTAATTAAGCTGTCAAAAGACACTATTTGACCACTGACTTTAAATTCCATAGTCCTAACTAATGGTAGCTCTGGTTCCCACTTGAGTTTCTCCTGCCCAGTTGGATTAGGAGACATTTGTACTGTGGATGAGGCTTTTCAGGGTCCTTCCTTTCCAGAACTGTAGTAATTAGCCAGCTCAAGTTTTAAAAAAAAACAACCAACAAAACAAAACAAAAAAGCCCAAGCAAGGTAGCACTCACCCTCTGCTGCACTTTGTTTGAACTTAAACGTTCTGTAAAGCAAGAAACAGTATTGTTCAGAGTACTCCATATTTTCAACAGTGACATAAGACGGTCCATTAGAAAAACAGTCATTCACTAGTCAAAGGTACACTGCACCAGAATACCAGCTCCCTGGGTGGCTAATCCTGAGAGAAGCCTCTAGTTCCTCACAGGTAGGCAAGGAGAGAACAAAGACAGTCAGTGTTATTATCACAGAAGGAAGCTTTTAATTCTGGTCCCAGCTTTGCAGGGCCATCAGCAGGAGGGAAGAGGATGAAAAATGAGCTAATGTCTTCTCCTTGAGCACATACAGCTTCATTTCTGAGCACAAAGTAACGTGTTCTTGCCATTGTTGACTTACACTGACTTCTCCCACTTCTCTCTAAAGCACTGAGTATGTGAACATTATATAGTAAACTGTGAATGTACACATGAACAGCCACACCATCCTACCCATTTGGTGCTCAGCACATCAGCCCAGCCCATAACTCTCTGAAGTGCAAGCATTTCTGTTGAACACACAGGGAATCATTAAATCTTACAGCAACAGATGAGAGAGGAGTTCCTGTTTTCTCTACACCACCAAGGCAGAACAAAAGATCTGACACCCAGGTGAATCAGAGGCCCTGCACACCAAGCAGTTCAATCTAGTGTTATGCTAATTAGAATACTCAAGTATGACAAAAGCTGGCACTCAAGCCAAACAGATAACCACCACCAATTTAGCTTCCATTGCCCCAAGCATCATCACAGGACTTACTGCTGCTCTGAGGTGTTTTGGCTGTCTTCTCAGGGCACTCCGAGTGATCAGGTGCAACACTCTGCCCAACTGGGGTCTGGGCTAATTCAGAAGCTACAGGAAATAGGGGGAACGGAAGAAGTTTCACATGTCAGGTACAAAGGTCCCAGCTCTGGCTAGTGAGACATAGGGTCATACACCTGAAACACTATTAATTTCCTAGCTATTTCAGGAAGTGCACAGATACTTCTGTTTGTTAGGATTTTTTCTAAGCCTAATGGTGAATGTAATCCTTACAGATTTTCAAAGACTGAACTCCCAGTTAATTCATTTCACAAGTATAGCTGAGGCACTGGCGGAGCACACTTTGCTCCCTGGGAGACCGCACATCTTCGAATCCGAGCAATGTTTGGTCATGCTCACTTAGTCCTTTAAAACTGCTCAATGGGACACGGGAGAGCATCATCACAGCAAACATATCAGTTCCTTGGGAGGTGGGTTCTTGTATTTTATTTACCTTTCAATTACTTAGCAGCACAAACTGCAGCTGAATCACTGATCTGAATATGGAAGGCTCCCACAGCCTACTAACAGTCCTTTGAGAAAACTGGCCATCCATTGTACGACTTGCCTCAATTTTCAAACTGAGTTGTGGTTCCAAGGCGAGCACCAGTGAAAATCACCCTACTGCAGAAGGTGTAAGAAACACACAGCTTCCCAGGACACAGCAGAAATGCAGAGGAGAGGTACTGAAGTCAGTTTCAGTATAGTGATACAGAAGGATGACCCCCCTCCCTTTTATCACCCTTTGTAAGATGTATCAGTAGCTGTGACAGCAAACAGTAAGGAAGTTCAGATGGTGCTGTGCACACAAAGACTCTTCACAAGAAGAAACACAGTGGCTGCAGGGCTCAAGCATCTTATTTGGACTAGAACCTTCTCCAGAGCTGTCACTTTCTGCTTGCTTCCCCTAAATCCACAGTTAGCCTAGCAAGCACACTCAGATGCTTTAAGCAGGAGACATCCCCTGACTCACAAAGCTAATATTGCCTTTTTTTGACTCTTTGCTACATAAGCTATTCTGATATTTTTCTAAGTTACACAAATAAACCCCCTGCCATCCTTTGGCACTTAGACGCAGACTTGCTCCCGGCATTAAGAAACTTCTACTTTTCCTTAGGTGTTCTTATTCCCACCATGCCTTTGCTTGGTTCAAGCCCGTGGTTTTGTTTCTGAGGAAGACTGATAAAAGCTCTTAAAATATTGCAAGCATATCTTTTGAATAAACAGCAGTGACAAATCATGTTAACAGAGTACTCAAAAAATGACCATAGCCAGAGAAAGAACAAAAGAAGAGCAAAACATACCCAGCTCTGACATTTTGCTGGAGCGTTTGGGAGTTTGGAATGAATAAACTTCACCACCACTTACGCTTGAGCTATTTCCCATTGGATCTGTGAAAATAAATGTGACTTGTAGCTATTTAAAAAGCACTGGTAAACTCCCAACCCAATGAAGACAGAAAGCAACATTTTACTATTTGGCTCAAAGGAATCTTTAAGTATTACAAAATAAATATAATAATGAAATCCTAGAATCATTATCCTCTCCTCTACCTGTTACCACAGGCACAGCTAGAGCTGGTGAGCCTTCAAAAGCAATTTCATCAACATTGTACAAGCCTGACACTGCAAGAATCTCTTGAAGTCAGAGTTATGTTAGGGCTTCCTCAATAATACCTTGGGCACATATTCCAAGAGCAGCAACATAGCTCTTCTCTTCCAGGTTGTCCTGAGCTTCATCATCTGAAATATTCTCAATCCTCTTCACATATTTCTTCAGGCCGACTGTCAGCTGAGTCTTGTCCTTCCGTACTTTCGCACCTAGGATTGCACTAAAAGCTTTAAGCTCCTGCTATTTCATTATTCCTGTTGCAGCAGTATGCAGCTACCCCATTTAGAGACCGAGTTCCTGTTGTACAAATCACTAAACAAATACAACACTGACAAGATGTCCCCTTAAAAAAATAGCTGGTCTATGCCCTGGTAGTCAGCTGACCCTACACCATTAGTACCTGCTCTAGCAGACA
The DNA here is from genome assembly GCA_027560015.1 of Chloroceryle amazona. Classification (NCBI taxonomy): domain Eukaryota; kingdom Metazoa; phylum Chordata; class Aves; order Coraciiformes; family Cerylidae; genus Chloroceryle; species Chloroceryle amazona. Next base: position 390 of record JANHFX010021588.1, on the reverse strand, counting down.
AGCTAGCCCCTGCAGTCCATGAGGACAAGATCCCATTTCAGCGCACACCAGTTTCCACAGGCATGCAAAGGGATGGTGTCTGACATCCCCTAGCAACGAGAAGCAAGTGGAAGAGAACTGGCCTAGAGGCTGTCATTGCACTCATGGGAGAATTTAGGCCGAGACATCTCTGGGGACCATCTGTCAGTCCTGCTGCTCGAAGCAGGATGAAGATCAGAGTGCTCTGGGCCTGGTCCAGGCAAATTTTAAGCATCTCCACGGGGGTTTCAAACCTTAAAAATAGTCAGAACCGCAGCAAAAGCAATCACCTCGAGCCTCATTCGGATTTGATTCCGTCCCTGTTTAAGCACGGCGGGCGCTGGGAACTTGGCCGGACTGTTCGTGCCCCTC
>JANHFX010021587.1:96818-107980 GCA_027560015.1 Chloroceryle amazona | reverse complement strand
GAGGAGCACGGTCGGGGCACGGAACGGGGCTGGCTGCCGCACCGCGGGGGGCGGTACGAGGTGTGCTCTGCACCCGCACGGGTACCCGCTTACCGTGCGGGGGGCTGGTGTGCCTCAAAATCGGTGGAAACCGAGGCTTTCCCCAGCATATAGCTGTCTTCACAGCTTCTGAGGATGAAGGCTCAGAGCTACCTTGGGGTGTATGAGTTCAGCTGGTACCGTGTCTCTTGGTTTCAGCAGTATGATTTGGAAGAAGGAATATCCCCCTCTCCGTATTAACCTTAGTTTTTACTCTGCACTTTACTCAGTTGAATGTGAGTTGCCTTCTCTTCATTATTCCCAGGCACTATCTCACTGTCGCAACTAAATGTGGAGGCTTGCAGAGAAGCCTGTCCCACCTCTCTCTCTGATGTGCTGCCACTGGCATGTTACTGCTGCTTATCTTTTAAAAGGCGTTCTTAATTGCCCAGAATTTTGCCCTCACTAGACGGCACAGTTCCTTGCCGTACTTACAGATCAATATTTTTCTGTTATTTTTGTCCAGGCATTAGGAGCTAGCGTTTGAAGAAACGTCTTGAGCTCTCTGAACTTTTACTGTCTGTGATGTCTATTGCAGAATAGTTATTACATGAAAAATCCGAGCAAGTTAAATTTCCTGATGGAAATTCTTGTACCTTCTGTATGTGGTTTCGAAGGAAGGAAGGAAGGAGCTTCTTCACTGTCAGCTGAGGGGGCTTCTGGGTAAGCTAGCTAGCTCTGAGTTAGGCAGAAATTGTTTGTGATTCCTGGACTGAAGGGTGGTGTTTGCTCTGTTTTGGTAGCAGTGTATTGTATCAGGACTCAAGTGGCCCAGTCCAGGTCAGAGACTATATAGTTTATTCATGCATTATCATAAACAGTGCAAATGCAGGTCAACAGCAGCTTTCTTTGAAATGCTACCTTTCTTGCCTATGTGGTCATTATGTTGGTTTTTATTAGGACTTTTTACTGAATTAGTTTCACTGGGTCTCAGTTACCATAGCTGAAGGCTAAAGTTTGTGATAGGAAGAAATGACTTGATGGAAGTCTGCCAGACTCTGTCACTTCTTCTGCTAATTCTTGCTTGTTTCCAAAAGAGTTGCAGACATTTCCCTGCAGGGGAGGGAGTGTTTCCTAAAAGTGTGCCTGAGACTTCTTAAGGTAATACCCAGGAAAGATAGGGGTTCCTATACACTGGGACGTTTTGGGGCACTGTGTTCGAAGGTTGAGCAGTGGAGTGTTCAGTGCACACGGGAGCTAACGCAGTTATAAATCTTGGCAGTGTTCTTAGATGAAGTTTTCACATCTGATACTATTTCAGGAGCTTCACAATAGTGATAATTACTGTCCACAGAACATTGCTGAAGGCTTTGAGAAGCATATGAACGTTAGATTTTGTTCTTTTATGACACGCTTAGTTATCTACCATTTTCCACTCATGTTCCTAACGTTGTTAGTGGTGAGGCTGTGAATGCTGACAACTTCCTTGTTTCTCATGGTGGGCTGGGCAGCTGTCTTGCCTTGGGTTGGAGCTGTCATTTCACTGTGCTGCCTGTCAAAGTTCTGCACGGGAACAAAATCTGAGGAGTGGTCTGTAGATTTAAGCAGATGTATGAGCCTGTCGTGAAACAGCAATTTATGTAGGAGTGACGAGAAGGAGCTAAAAAGCAATAGAAATTTAATATGTACTTTTCTGAGTGTTTTGTTTTTCCTGCATAATGCAAGACCAGAGAACTGAATCCATTTGTTTCTATACTAAGTCCGCAATATTGTGTTTGAGTAAAGATTGCACTCGAGAAAGGCATCTGGTCTTCATCTGAAGACATTATGAGGTGTCAGAACCATGGCTTTGCTACAGAGGTTGTTTCAACTGTTCTGATGATCTTCAGCATTAACAGTTCTGTTAATCCGTCCAACCAGCAGTGATACAATATCCCACTCTTCAGGCCATGCCTTTGTAACATTAAACCCAAATTCACATTAGCAACTTTTTGTATGCTGAACAAATGTTTAGTGGTTTTGCTTGACTACCACCATAAGCTCATAAATCCAACTGATCATTCAGTGCCTTTCATATCTTGTGACTTTCTGCAGTTTCAGAGTATTAATTTCAATCTTGAAACTTCTTTCAATATAAGACATCTATACTGAGCTTTAAAGTGTGAGCAGTTGTCTGTGATACAGTTGAAGGAATGCATACTGAAATTATCAGTTAGTTTAAAAGGGGTAGGCTTTGGGAAGTGTGGAGTTTAGAGAAGTGATTCCCATTGCTTAAAATAAACTTTTAAACTTTTACAGGGATGGATGGTGCTTTTAGTGGGTTTAGCTTTGCATCTCTGAAAATACTTGTCTGTCTTCCCATTTTTACCCAGTGTTTATGGTGAACTGGGCTGTATGTGTGATGTTCAGAGATCTGAGAGTGAATTCCTGCCTCCAGCATGACAGGTTATTCCAGTTGCATTGGACCAGTAAGGTTTTGGTATATATAAAGTGAATTTTTGTACTTTTGAATAAAGTTGCATTGAATGGAATCTACAGTGAGGAAAGGAGGGCATTCTCATTGAGTCTGCTCAGATAGTTAGTTAGCAACGAAAGGATATAATTGAAAAAAAACCCAACAACTTAAGTTTTGCAGGATTTTCAGTAAGTTGGGAGAGCCCTGCCAATCAACATGGATATTTTTTCCACCCTTGCTTCAAATAATCAACACATCTAGTTTCCCAGCAGGTTAAAATCAAAAGGTGTGTGTTGGAGGTTTGTGTCTGTCCTACTCATATTTGCTGCTTGCAGATGGAACCAGGTTTGGGGATTGGTTGAGTGTTGGAAGTCTCCTATATTCAGGAAGGACTGACTTTAGCAAACTTTTTGGTCTTGATTCTTTTAGGTTAAAGTAGAGGAGATGAAATAGGAGTCCTGCAAGCAGATAGCGTAGTGCACAGAGTAGCATTTAAGCTTTGGCATCACTAAATGGCACTACAAAGTTTACATGCTCTATATAGTTTTGTAACAGTGAAGACAGAAAAAACGTAAGTTTCAACAAATTTGAATGTGTGAAGTATTTCTGTGGAATGGAGTTTTGATCCCTGTGATTGGCTATGTATGGAAAATACTGGAATTACTGAAATAAGAAATGAGAAATTTTACATAGAAGAGAAAGTCTCCCATTAGTGGCTTGTTTTAAAGCAATGACAACGTTCTGAAGTTGTAAAACAATGCCATAAAGGGTATTTTAATGCAATATATTAATGCAGCCATATAAATAATATATGTAGTAAGTTATGTTGAGGATGGAATGTTGAGGACGGAAACATCTTTCAAGCATTGGACCCAGGAGTAGGAAGTATGTGTCTGGTCCTGTTGTATACAGCTGTGAAGGGAGGATATAAACCTTCATTCTTCAGGGCAACCTACTTGGCAGAGCACAATTATTTTATTTTTCTGAAACATCTAGTACTGAATGAGATAAACGATTGACCTGATCTCACGGCAGTTCCTATGTTATAAAATGCTTTTGTCTTTACCCCTAATTTATTGTTTAACACTTAGGAATACCATTACGTATAATTAATCTAATGAAGTAAGAAACAGTTTTGACATAAGATTATTCATCCTGTTGCAAGTATATAAGAAACAGAAACAACAAATCTGATGCTCCGCCTTGATAAGGTATCTTTTTATAGTATCCTGCTTGCTTTTAATTATTTACATAATCCTGAAGCAAATTAGTCTCACTCAGAGGATATTTGTGTATTTGAAGTATTGTGGATAATTTAAACATGTTAATTAATATGAAGCTTGACAGATCCAGAATGTATGCTCTGAAATTTCTGTGGTGGTGTTTCTGAGGTCCAGAGTAGTACACCAAAAATATTTCCTTCCAACTTTGCTTTTGCTCCACGGACAAAACTTCCTGTTGTATTATCTGTGTTTTATTAACCCCCCCTTCCCAACTGAGTCCTGTAAATGAGCCTGTATGATTTGAAGTGCTATGACCAATGTTTCATCTCTTTTCAGTCTTCTTCCCTATAGATGGCCTGTTGTGATTTCAAGCTGGATTCCTCATTTTCCTTTCTGTCTTCTAAAAAAGTCTCATTACTTGGCTACCATTTCACTAAATCCTTCTCATATGCAGACGTGGTACCATCTGACTTTCTGGCTTCTTTTTAAGTCCTGTTTATTCTTTATAAAGAGTTGTTTCTATTCATTCCCTTCCATCCTGGTTTCTTTATGCTTGAATGTCTGGGCTACAGCTAGTCTAGAGAGAACAGTCCTATAGTAATCCATTCATCGTTTCTTTTTCTCAGACAATTTCAGACAAATATTTCTTGCTTGTAAATTTTTTTCCCCTCTTCTGTGTCTCTCTCTGGATACATCGGTGTTATTTTTTCCCTGTAAGACCTCAGGCTACATGAGTGTAAATGTCTGCCTTTAGCTTTTTCACTTTTTCTCATCATGTTCCATCCAGTTCTGTCTCTAGTTTTGCTCATTTCTTTGTGGGTTCTTACCCATGACTTTTTTACTTGCCCACTTTCTTGAAAGCTTTTTTTCATGAAGTAAGTGTGAAATCAACATCTGTTATAAATTACTTTATTTTGTCAAAGTTTAAAGTCTGAAAAGGTTTTGTTCTGGCCAGCTTATTCCAGCCACTGATGCTTATTTAATGGAGTACAAGATGGGCTTTGTGTTCTGGGTAGAGCTGTGGGACTTTGCATAAGTGCTGGAGATACGTGTGTTATTGCATTGTCACGGATGTCTGTCCTGGTACCCTAACACGTTATTTTTCTGTGAACTTACATAGACTGGAAAAAAACGAGGAATGTGCCGTGGCAGAGTTGTCTCTTGCTTCCCAGATGCCCTGTTAAAAATAACTGTGTGCTCTTACGGTCGTGAAAATGCACTCTGTGGAAAAGCATCTTCCTTTTGACAAAGTAACTGCATTTCTCTGTGTGCATAAAACAAAGTTCTGAAAGAGGTTCTTGGGTTTTCGCAGGCTTCCTGCTTGACTGGGGCCAACTTGGTGTTTCATCTGAGGAAGAAACTGATTCTGAGGGGCTGGAGGTTAACTGAATTACCTTTATTTTCAGAATTGTCAGGATGGTGGATAAGAACATATACATTGTACAAGGTGAAATCAACGCGGTGGTGGGAGCCATAAAGCGTAATGCCCGATGGAGCACTCACACACATCTGGTAAGTTACCTTGAATTGTTCCTACCTGTTTGTGCTGTGGCAGAAACCACGTGATTTTAAAAAAGTATCTCCATTTTTTTTTAGCACTCGTTAGAGTATTTTTGTAAGTAAAGTTGAATAACTTTCTGCATTGTTTCATGCTGAGCAGTTTTGGCTTCATGTAACTGTAAGTGGTACAAAGTTGGAAATCTACCTATATACCCTGCAAACAAACAACCCCCGCCGTATTTTATTCCACATGGGAATCATCTCGTTTAGACTCATTGCATGCTATGTCAGGAATTTTGAATATACGGTGCCACTTTATTTAGCACAATATTTCTTTTTATCTTTTATGCCCTCTTAGAGAAGACAGTCTTAATCATGAAAGCCATGAAATAAAAATTGGGGAAGTCATATATAGGGTATTTTAAAATTTTTCCTATGGCAAAGTATCCTTTTTTGTTAGCTTTTTTTTGTGGCTGCTAGCTATGTTCCTGACTGAAACTCATTGATAGGTTAAACCTCTTTTGTTAAAAGCCATTAATACAATATTTCCACATCTAATGACACACTGGTCAGTTCATGGCTCCCCCAGTGTAAATGTGTGCATGTGCTGTACTGTATCTGTGGTGCACTTCAGACTCTTGCATGAATAGCAGATGGCTGTCTTCCAGTACAAGTGGTTTCAGTTTGTCAAAGGGCAGGGCCCTTTTTCTTTCTAACAGGCATTTGTTCATTAGAGCTCCCTGCCACCCAGTAGGAGGTGTGGCTGCGGGTGTACCCAGCTTGGAGAAACTGCTGCTCCTCCTTATGTTGTAAGAATAGACTAAAGCTAAAGGATGCAGCTATCCGTATAAATTTTTGCACTGTGATTCTTCCTTGCAAGTTATTTTAATGGCACCAAATGTCATTGTATTGCTGTTCCCATTACAATCTGCATAGATTAACATTATAGCAAATCCAGATGAGCCATTTCAATATGGAATGAGGTAGATCTGCCCTGAAATTTAATGAACAGTGGAAGGCTAATCAGAGATACTTCTAAGGACAATAAAACCAAACCATGATGCTCAGTCTTGAACCTGTGGTTTGACATTTGAGCTGTATGACATTGAGGAGCACTAGCAGGAAAATAAAAATGCTTCTCTTGATTTTGATGGAGTAAATGCACTGACAGTTATAAAGTCAACCACAGTACCTCTGTGAATATGAAGGTGAGGCCTTTACAGGCCCCTTATTAAAATTTGTCCTCGGGAATATGTTTACTTTATTAATAGACTTCCTTCCTATATATAACCTATAGGATGAAGAAAGGGATCCCCTGCTGCATAGCTTTAGCCTCTTAAAAGAAGTGCTGAATAACATAACAGGTAAGCTTATGCTGTAATTGGCAGGTATATGTACCTGCTGGGGGATATATAAATAAACTTAGAGCTGTACTTGTTTGTGTGTCTTACTATCTAGAGGTCATGTATTGAATGACGAGGAAAGAGCAAATATGTATATACTTTCAGACAAATAATACCAACGTAAACTAGTACACAAATACCACTGCTGCTGCTGTCTGGAGAAAGGTGGATATATATCCATGTGTGTATACACACGGGTATTATTTATATAGAAATATGCATGCTTCTTCAATATACTGAAATTTCTAGTAATAGATGAAATCTGTTGTATTATTATGCATAGTCTTTCTGTCCTTTGTCTATGCTTTCTGATCTGTGAATGATGGAAAAAAATCTGCTTAGAAGGTAGACTCCCAGTATCTGTTTTCACCTTAAGTTCTTTGGTTTGTTGATTTTCATCATGTGTTATTGGTAATAAGTGAAGTACAGACTTCAAACTTCACTTTCCTTTCGGGTGTCTTCAATCTTGTAGTGAAAAGCTTACTTTGTGACCAGTCGCACCAAAAGGAACTGGAAATCTTTATTGATTATGGAAGTAGAACACAAAGCGGTGATGAGTGTTCTGGCTGTTTGTGGGTTGGTGTGTGTGTGTTTGTTTGTTTGTTTTTTTGTTGTGTCCCAACCACTCTTTCTCCCCCTTCACCCCATATTCTGTACTTCTGTAGTCTCAGGAGCGATGGTTTAAGCGTAACATGAGTATATGTTGAGAATCTGGGAGTGAGGCTAATCCTGTGCTGCACGTAGCATTCTGCTGGGTCTTCCTCGGATTCATCTTACTGATTGTAATATTTGAAAATGAGTTTTATTTCTGGCCCCTTTTTTACAGTGAGTGTTCAGAATTGCACTTGACCTAAGTTTGAGATGGATTTTTTTCATTTCTAATTGTGAAAAGTGACCATTCCTATGTCAGCACTGAGCCTGGAATCCATAAAACTTACATTCCCCAGAAGTGCAGTAGTGCTGTTTCCGGGTGCTGAAGACATGTGCCAGTTCTAAGCCCTTCTTCCTTCCTCTTTTGTGGCTACCTGCAGGTGTAATTCTTTACTCTTCTTTGCCAGGTCAGCTTCCCTTGGTTGAGAGCAGGACTCTTCTGCAAGGTCATGACATCTCAGGGAACTGCTGCTCACCTTGCGTATCTGGATACTATCATTGTTCTGGGTGTTATGCTTGTACCCACACTACATGACTCTGGATTTGTGTTGGTTGTGGTTGTTTTTTTAATAAGTTCACTTCAGTGTAGTCCACTGATCTTCTGTAGGACATGCACATAGTCACCAAAAGTGTTTTGGGAGGAAATTTTCCTTCTCTCTCTTCTATGAGATAAAATTTTCCTTAACGTAAGACTCCTGAAGTTCTTTGCCATTATTGCAAATGTATCTTGTCATCAACAAGAGCAGGGAATGTCAGAATGCTCAAATAAATGCAGCACGAGTAAATGTCAGGGACAGGTCATTTATCTGGAGTAGCTAGAGACAGTGTGCTGTTAACTTGTTGGAGAAAAAATGCATGTCCACTATGTGCTTGTTTTAGGGAAAGCAGAGTTTAAGGTACTGAGAGGTTCAGAGTAAGTGATGGGTAAGTGTGAGTAAGTAATGGGTAAGTGTTCATGCTCAAGTAATAATTGCTTCTATATGGTGATGATAGTGTGTTGGTTTGACTACATGAGGTTCTTTTAAACAGGTGACTTCAGCTTCAGTGACTGCTATTTACCAACTAGTGTCTCGAGATAGGACATCATTGCTGTGATCCATTTGTTTCAGTTTCGGACATGGACTGGTTCCCAAACAATACTTTGAATGATAGAGAGTTACCTGCCTCATCTTTCAGGCAATGAAAAGTCCAAGCTTCAGTTTTTATTGTGGGTGTTGGTTGGCTTTGTGTGTTTGGGGTTGGTTTGTTTGTTTGTTTTTGGTTTTGTGTGGGTTTTTTTTTTTTTTGTTTGGCCTAGACCTTTCTTTCATGTCTTTTTCATTAGCTCATGGAAATGCATTGCTTTTATATTTAAATTTATTCAAGCTGTAATCTTTGACATTTGAGTTAGCTTTTAGTACAATTTTGCATTTATAGTAATATATATTATGTATTTTCTCAATCCCCCAAGAACTCATTTTAATCTGTTCCGGATGCAAATTTCAGGCTGCCTTGTCCCATCTCCCCTCTTGCTCTTGCCCTCCCTTCCCCTCCCCCATGGAGCATGTTTGATCAGGTGTGGCAGGAATATCCACTGTCAAGCTGCGCCCTTTATATTAGTCAATATTATCCTTCCTTCCCTCCCACTCCCTTCATTCTCCTCTGGGCTTTACCAGTTGATTTATAATTTTGGAATTCTCATCGGAGTCTGTAATACAGTTTGTTCATTATTTAACCAAAACCTGTTTAATGAGCAAAGAGAGGCAATGTAAATGTTAGGCATGTTGCAGTGGAGTACCTTTTGTTCTCCTCTGAGCTAGTGGGTATTAACTCTGTCATGACTGTGATGCTGAAATACCCTCGTCAAGGGCATAAAGATGCACTGTATGCCTCCAACAGCTAAAGATTCCCATTTCAAAGTACTGCTCCTCAAGAGTGACTAAATTACATAATGTGTTTTACTTGATTATCAAAATAGTAAAAGCTTGCCTGCAACTAGACAGTGGTCTCCCATCCCACTGTAGCATCTAAATGGGCTCTTGAAGGAAGCATCTAGAGAAGATGTGTTGCTGGGCACAATCGATCCCATGACTATGGTAAAAGTAACTTCACTTCTACAGTTCAGCATACCTAGCTAAAGGCCTTAGACCCGAATTATGTGGAATGGTGTCGTCTGTAAAAATTCTGACAGAGAAACTTGATTTTCATGGAAAATGTGTAAGTTACTCCAAGGTAAATGTAATAGCTGAATGCTTGTTGCACTAAGAGAAGCACCGTAAGCCTGAGTACAAAGTGGTGTCTTATGCTTCCAGTGCTTAGGAAAAAAGCAAAAATTGGTGTCCTGTGTTACGACCATAAGGAAGTAGTGACTGTCAAGCTTTCTGCACGCTTGCAAAATTGAAACTGATAGAAGCTGTGGTATTGATAGAAGTTTGGATCTAGGGTCACTGTCACCACAACTTGCATTTGACTGCTTTTTATATTAAGCTAAGTATCTAGAAAATGTGTTTGAATGTTGAAATATTTGTTCATCTCCTCAGATTTGTTACGGATTTAGGTCAACAAAAAAGAGAGGTTTTAGAACCACAAATGGCTGGAAGTATGAATTAATTATAAGCCTGCTTTTCCATGGTCTGGTGAGGATTGAGTTTCTATAAATCTTGCCATGGCTGTTGAAGTCTTCAGACCATTCCAATATGATATAGAGAGGTAAGAGCAGGTTGCTTCTGTAGGTGTTTTCCTCATTGCAGGATTTGTGCTTTGCTCTGACTGGGGAATGAGCCAGTAACCAGCTTTTTGTGACTAAAGTGCAGTTTATTGGTGCGTAGGATGGCTTCAGGACAGAAAATGAGTGAATACAACTGCCTTGTACAAGTCAGCACTGCAGTGGGAGAAGCAGGTGTTTGTGGAAAGTGTGTGCATCAAGAGTCTATTTAAATAAGGTTTAAACTAGGTAAACACACCTGGAAAGAGGTGCTTGTGTATATTTTAGGTCCATGAGTGCCAGACTGGAAGGTTTGAGTCCTTTTATCCTCTGGGGGTTCAGAGTTAGTGCATTTAAACAGAAGCTGCAAAGTAAGCTGTTAGAAGCACTCTGATTTCATGCACATTCATGACATTTCAAATGAATGCTTGTACAGTGAGTTCAGAAGAATCTTGGTTTATTTCAGAGAGTAAGCTGCTGCAAATCTCCATCTTTAGAGGGTTGGCTGGGGCATTAAGAGCTGACTAAAGGTCAAATGACTGTAACTGTAAGAGAACCTTTGCCCAGTGTACTGACTTAATATACTTGTTACTATAGCCATCGGTTTTCTGCTATGTAGATTTGATTGCACACTCACTTTCTCACGTCTAAGCTCCGGAAACTCTGTTTTTAGGAAAAGTCTGACATCTGTATAAAACAATGCAGGAGTTCTGTCAGGATTTGGGTTTAACTTCTGAACTTTTTCTGAAGGTGGTAGTGAAACGGTAAATGGGCAGTAAGTATTAACGTGCGGCCTGTTCGCAATGCTACTGCAGTGCTGCTGAAGAGAATCTGAGATCTCCATTGTGCGCTGGTCAAGTTAAGAACAAGTTGTTCTATTGTTTGTTTGGGTTGTGGTGTGTTTGGTGTTTGGTTTGGTTTGGTTTTGTTGTTTTTTAGAACTGTGGGATGTGTGGTGTGTACAGTGCTGCAGTGCTTGTCATTTTGCAGGTAAGAGCAATGCCCAAATTTATTATTTATATCCTGAGTTTCTGCAGGAAGTGCCTGAAATTATTAGCAGTAAGAAATACTGATGGACTAGCTGTGATAATTCTGCCTTTGATTGCATTGAAGGTTCGTGATGTTATCTAGAGCAGACATGGGGGAAAAAAAAAATCACCTTTTTTCTGTTGTATATCAACTTTGTATAAATATCTAGAAGACACACTTGTATCCTAGATTGTCTATTC
>JANHFX010021587.1:71456-96718 GCA_027560015.1 Chloroceryle amazona | reverse complement strand
CTTTCCTTTTAGTTTTGTTCTTTCCTTTCCTTTTAGTTTTGTTCTTTCCTTTCCTTTTAGTTTTGTTCTTTCCTTTCCTTTTAGTTTTGTTCTTTCCTTTCTTCATTTATTTTTAATTTTTAAATAACAGGTATCCATACATGTTAATTTGGTACTTTGGAAGACCAAGAAACTCAGGTTAGCATTTAGCTTTTGTTGCATTCTCTGTAAAACTGAAGAATGGAAATGGTGTAAGAAAGGTTAGACAATTGATAAAATAAGGTTTCTTCCATAACTTTAACTCAGTCTTACTCTAATTAGTGGATGGCAATACATATTCAGTCCATATCAAATGACCTGACACAGTGTACAGAAGTGTTAATTAATTTCTCTTAATAATTTCTGTCACCTTCTTACTGCAAGAAATATGAAAATTCAGGTGGTGGCCTTAATTTGATGCTTCGCTTGCAGGCTGAATCCAGACTTGATTTTTGCGAATTGTGTTCAAAGGATGCCATGGAAGTTGTCATTTTAAAAGCATGTTCCTAGTCTTCATGAATGCAGGCATCCTGCCAAGTGCACAGAGAATGTAAACCAGTGCAGTATTTTCGCTTTGAAGCTGCAGGTAGTTCCAAACACACTCTTTAAGAGAGATTAATCTTCTTTTTAGTCTCATTGTGGTGTCAGATGAATCAGATGACTGACTTACGGCTGATGTCTTTGAATTTCCCTCAGATAATAGTTTTCTATTGATATCTTCGGCATGGGTTTTCTTGGTGTTACTGTAGAATTAATAAAACAGAGTTTTCCCAGGTGGTTGCTAATTTTGTGCTTTACTTCCTAAGCTTTTTTCCTGGAATGACACTAATGTGCCCTGTATTTGCACCGGGAGACCTGGAATGTGAACTTCTCAAACCCAAAACTAATGCCAAAATTGTCATAATTTCAGTTAAGATTTTGCTCTACAAAGGAATAAGAAGGAGGAATGTGCTTGATGAAGAAAAAGTGTTAATTTTTGTGAAGCTTATAGATGTAGCAAGACAAACACCATAACCTCTTCCAAGGCTTTTCTTTTGTGTGCGGGACACTTGTGCAGAGTGTGTGAAGAGTCCGGTGTGGATGGAGTCACTCTGAATAATTGATTCTGTTGGATTGTTCAATGAATCCTTTGACACGGGTTACTGAATGAAACTCAGACTCCTGAGAAGGGGAAGCTTGTAACTGAGAGACTGTTTAACTAAGACTGAACAGGCAGAAAAGGCTAAACTGTGATTGTGTTCCAACGTTTAATTTGATAATTGATAACTTTTTAGCTCTTTAGTGTTCATCTTCTGTTTTGTTTTTTTATGAGCAGTGAGAAACTTCCTGAGTAAATTCAAAAGAAGTGGAGTGACTCTAGGAATAGCTAGAGCAAGAAAACCCCGACAACCCAGGAAGATGAACATCTGAACTCTCCCTTCTGCAGTCCAGCACCACTGTCCTTGTGATACCACCTAAGCATTCTTTTAATACATTTGGGTGTGATTTAAGACTAGAGCTTGGAGCTTGAGAGTCTTCCATCTGTGCATGCCTAATGACTGGCAGGTACAGGCAGGAGGTGGTGGTGTTGGAAGGAATTGTTTCCTGGCCCTTAATCCTTAAGGACCCAAGGATTTAGATGGACAAGCGCTCCTGGCTGTTGCTTGGCAGAGTTCCCACAGTGGGCTTGTTCTGTAACACCAGCCTTCTGTTACCACTGTGAAGAGCTGCCACATGTGCATGGTGTGCAACTGACTCTTGTTCCACGCTTGTTGAGCAATTACTTTCCCACTTGTTGGTCACTCCGTTATTTCCTTCAGTTACTGCTTCTGTGTGAAGTGGAGCCATAAAGGAAATGGCCTAATGTACATACATTAGAGGGCAATAAATTGCAGTTTGATTTGGTATAAAGGCAGTACCAGATGCTTTGTTGAAGTTAAGGTTCCTCTTAAGTCATCCATGAAGGTTTTATTCCAGATTTTTTTGCTGATGATGTCTTTGATTTGGTCAAGACTAGTTAAAAGGAATGGTGACCAATTAAGAGATGTTAAGACTATTTGCATTATAGTAAAAACCCTCTGGAAGTAGGTGGGTAGATGAAATTGCTGAGATACTGTACAAGTTTATTAAATAGGGAGCTCTTATGTTCTGTCACCTTTCCTTCTTTTAACTGTCTTCTCACTAAACTGCTGCCATCTTACCTGTTAAAAACAATGTCTTAAAGGTGATTTACTTCAAAGAAGAACTTGTGTCAGAATGTGCATATTTATATAGTTATTAAATAAGTAATAGGACTGCCAAGAAGCATGGGTCATACATACACAACAAGAATACTGAAGTATTCCTCACCTCAAAGAGTTTGTAGCTTAAGAAGGTAGAAGCAGAGAGAAGTCATTAAGTATACAAAGTTGTTAAACACTTCAGTGTTTTTCTTAATGACTATCTCCATTTGTCCTTCAAACACACTGTTTTTGGGTGATACCTAATACAGTTTATGGCTAGATAAGATGTCTGAAAGAAGATTCAATTGGGCAAAGTGTCCCTTTCTTTCAGAAACAGTGCAGGGTTGCGTTATAAAGTGCTGCTTCTCTCAATAATTAGTGTGGAAAAAAAAGCCAGCAAGAGGAGAGGTTGAACAGAAGGAATTTAGAGGTAAGCATAAAAGCAGCAGAGTAATGAAGAACGCTGTTATTAAAATAGCAGGTTGGTTAGGGAATGTTAATAGTGAGGGCTGTGCAGCTGGTGGCTTGCCTGTTTGAGGTAAACTTGCAAGAGCTTTTAAAGGTAACTGTACCTAGTTTGCCTGCTGTATGAGTGTTGTGGAATAGATTATTGCTAAGGTTTGTCCGTCTCGGGTCTTGTGATACGATGGATTCTGAGGTGAAAGAGATAGAAATGTCTTGTCATGGATGAGTTTGAAGGGTATTCATTCCATTGTTGGTGGTAACAACAGATACTTCCTGGGGAAAAACTTTGGAAGTGAATGAAAAATCTATGAATTTGTTATTAGAGTGAGGAAGGCTAAATCACGAGTTAAATGTATGTAAATCTTGGAGGGACAATGAATCAGTACATATTGTCTCAAAATTGTAGGAAATAAAACTCATCTTGAAAAGGAATGTTTATCAACTAGTCACAGTTACTGTAGAAAATTGATAGATCTACATCAGTATTGCATGATGTACTGAATCAGTGTGACTTGGAAATGCCATCGGAAGTGCTAAAGCAACCTGCTCTTGCTTTGAATTTTCGATTACATAAGGACATTTCTTGTTTAGTTTAAGAGCATGGATAGACACAGGCTCTTTAAGACTTGAACTTTCTGAAACAATTGTATCCATGCTGTTTGCATGGTGGTTCAGACTTCTTTTGTATTCAAGCACTCTGTGGAGGAAAGAGGAGGTGTATAGTTACCTGACAGTTGAGGAACAGGGTGAAACATGACAAAAAAATGGAAAATGTGAGACGGATAGAAATGTAGAAGTAAAACATGTTGGATGAAAGCTTGCACATACGTGCAATAGAACTAAATTTTGCGGCGATAGGGGCTTTAGCTATCTTGTTAAAATGAATAGATTGATAAACTGTTTCCATGACAGATTGGACTAATGTATTTTGTGCTGCAGTCACAATTACACGATTGTAATACTCAAGAGGTGCACTTGATTAATGCTTGTTAGCTGAATATATTAAAATCTCCAGTGGTGGTGGCACTTTGATTGTTTGGTCCTCTATCTGTGCCCTAATATAAGCACTTCAGAAGTTCTAATTTCCAGAAGTTCTGTCCTTGTAACAATAAGCTGAAACTTATTCCTAGTTGTATTGAAACAGCAGGTTACAAACAGATCAGCCTTTCAGAAGGTGTATGTTGCCTTTGCTTGGTGCAGAAGTCTGAATGCTTCTGTGGCTGTAAATAATTCTAAGTGCATGTGTGCTACTTAAATGAGATGAGCGACTTTGAAACAGTGCTGTTCACTTTTCATCATGTTTAATGTAATTCTGGGAGGAAGTTTTTTATTAAAACTTGTCTTTGTGCCCCATTACTTTTCAGGAAATTGTAATTTTTCTTGATGTAGTTGCTAAGTCTGCCAAGTGGCTGTTGAATAAGATTCCATTTACCTCTTAACTGCTTAAATAATTCAGGTAGCAAATTGTAAATATGAGGTGGTGTTGAAATAAATGAGGGAAAAATAATGTGATTCTTACCTTGATCATGGCATAGTGAAGGGGAACAGTCTACTAGATCTGGGTATAGCCTAGAGGAGGGGCTTTATTCTGGAAATAAAATGAGTGGCAGTGGGAAAATATGGTTGCTTATGTAAGCATCTTTAGTAACTGCACTTAGGAACTTGGATGTTCTTCAAAGCAGGATTAGATAGTTCATAATGACCTGTAATAGTTCTGTAATAACTAAGATGGCTGTTACGGCAGCATGGAAGTAGACACCATTAGCTGGTTTTATCTTCAGTCTGAGGTTTTCCCATTTGTCCTTCAGAAATACTATATTTTTCTTTGCATACTCATCTCTTAGTTAAAACATTTGTTTTTTCAGTGTCCGAAGTGCAAATATATTCACTCAGGCTTAAGATATAGCAAGCACTGTCAAGTTTTACTTCTGTTCTTCCCCTATCTTAAATACATACTGCTTCAGCATGAAATCAGCACTTCAAATCTGAAGTGATCAGGCTGGTACAGGGAGTGGGGAGAACACAGTTCTGGGAATATTTGCTTTGGAGCATTTTTGATGTTGAACACAAAGATGTAGGAAATAAGTTTGCTCAAATATTTACTGTTGTTTTAAAATATGATCATCAGGAAGAGACCTTTTCAGTTGAAACACAAGTACTGTGATATTGTAGATAAACAAGGTTTTGCCTTGGCAAAGAGGTAAATTCTAAACAACAAGCTTTTCTGAAAGCATATAACTTCTTTACATGATACAGAAGCCTGAATGCATTCACCATGAAGGCTTCTGCTTCTTCTTCTGCTTACTTCAGAGAGAGAAATTACTGAAGAAATATATTACTAAATAATGGGATCCTTCCTCCCTGGTCATAGACATCCCGGGATGCTTAATTTAATGATTGTTCACTAACTGACAAAGTTTCGTGTCAGAGACAACATCACCTTAAGTTTTGCAAATTGTTTTCTCCATTTGGCTTTTACCAACAACCCATTAAAAATCTGAAAGTGAAGCTCATTCACATTCAGCTGCCTTTAGGTTGCAGTTTCCTTTTGGATGGCAGTTCTTAATGCTATTGGGTTTCTCAACCCATACTGGTACATGCACAAGACTCATATGCTGCAGCGGAAGGTCACACACTGCCTTTCACTCTGCAGGAACAGCAGGTGATGGTACCAGCTGTTCACATCCCTGTATTAGATGCCTGAATTTGAGCAGCTGTATGAGGCTGCTAATAAACTTTTAACATGTAATGCAGTTCATATTTTGTCCACATTTCACTTGATCCTGCTGAGCACTGGTCAGTCTGTTTCTTAAACATCTTTCAGTGCCACCCATAGGATGCTCATTTTCTTTCTTGTGCTGGTCTGCACTCCTCTCGTATGATGTGCCAGTCAGATGCTTGAAAAGTATTCCAGTGTTACAGTTTTGAAAAGGAAAAGGTACCAGAGAACCTGCAGAAGCAGGAGTAATCTCTAGCAAAAACATTTAAAAAATGTTAAGTTTTAATGCTGTATGAAAATATTCTAGACTTCTGTGATTCTAAAGGATGTACTTGTCCTTAAGCAGTACTAGTTTTGGATACAAATTGGGGTGGTTTTTACACTGACTTGTTTTAGAAGAATGGGTCAAAAGTGTTTTCATTCCAAGGAACCTGTGTTTGTATTCAGCTGGCTGAAGAGGTCTTGTTATGTGAATCTCCTATTAAAAGAAGGCTATGGTGGTTTTTAATTCCACCCTGAGTAATAAAATTGGCATGGCCGTGAGTTTTGATATATGCACAGTTGATTTCTACTTGGGCTTTTTATTTAAAAGCTTATTTGTGACATGTTAGGACCCTCTGTTAATTTAAATAAATCATGGAAAGGTTGAAACTGCCTCTCTGTGTTTTCAGAAAAGTGGAGGAGGGGGACCAAAGGAAGAATATTTACAATTTTAAACCCTTTCTACTCCTTTGTTCACCTCTTCCTATTACATAACTGATTTAGCTGCCATTTCCTTCTCTGGAAGACTCATAGTACCTAGAACTGAGAAATACTTTGATTGCACTGACTGGCCAACAGTGTGATGACAAGGTCTTCCTGATAGTAAGATCCTGAGAGGTGGCTGGTGGTTTTTTTGTTTGTTTGTTTTGTTCTGTTTAATTTAATTTGTTTTGTTTTTTTTTGCTGTGTATGTGGGATTTTTCGCATTGCTGAAAGCTCAAAAAATGCACTTGGGAGTCAAACCCATATCAAGGTAGGATCTGTGAAGAGCACCTTTTTAAATTATAGAGGTGGAAGTAGGGAAGGGAGTTTATTTGGTCCTTTGCTCAAAGGATCACAGGGAACTTAGGAATTCAGCAAGAAAGGAGATAACAGTCAGAAGTCAGGTGTTACGTATTTTATAAAATTATGAAAATAAAAGATCCTAGCTGCGCCGTCAGGGTTGGAAGCAGTAGCAAGAGATCAGAAGTGTCTGGTAGATTATAGTAAGAATATAACTGTTAGAATAGTAAAGTGGCTTAGCTCAGAAGAAATAACACTATCTTTTCAGTAGATCCTATTCTTACTGCTCCACAGATCTACTCATTTTATCTAGTCAGCATTTTTAAATTGAACTATCTAAAATCTAAAACTGATCTTCCTTGCTTCATATGTGTTGCTTTCTCCAGCAAAGATGGCACAATTAATTTTTTTTTTTTCTGGATGAGAAAATTTCATGGCTCTCCCATGGCAGATTAGAGCTGTAAGCAACTTGTATAGCATCCAGCCTTACGATTTCTTCCTAGACATCCAGTGTTATATGGCTTAAACAGCCAGTTATTTTTAACTGCATGTTTCAGATTTTTTCTTTTCTTTTTTTTTCTTTTCTTTACTGTTCAGGTGTCTCTGTCAGACATAAAGAAAGCAGTTGAAGTAAATAGCTGTATCAAATGAAGTACCTCTTGTCCCCACAACTGCTTCCAAAATAAACCGAGAATAATGCTTTACACATTTTGACTCCTTTAACTCTAAAGGCAAGCAAGAGAGGAAGCATGGATTAACATGTAGTGGTTTCTAGGAGCCATTCTCTGCTCAGATTCCTCTGTGCTGGGGCTGACTGACAGGGACATGTGGCTCAAGTGCATCTGGAAATATATCACTGGCAAAATTTCGTTGGGTAAATATAGCAGGAATGGGTTGTCAGGGCAGGAGACAGATTGTTCTGGGAAAGGAAGTGCTGTCTGTCTGTTGTCTGAATAACAATTTCCTGCATTTCTGAGACTTACCTATTTCTTTCAGAGTAGCTTAGGTACCAGCAGCATCTGACATGCTTGCTGTGTTCTGTTGTTCTGTGTTCTTATGGTGGGAGCGTTATTAGTTATGGTAAAATTGGTAGGAATGGGTATAGAGAACAGATACCAATATATCCTGTGATGTTTAAATAGTAGTGGTACGCACTTTAAGTGTGTGTTTAAGGTTAAGCTCTTTTTGAAAAATAGGCAGAAACATCATGAAAATGGTGACCAAATGAAAAGTAACTCCCCAGAGTTTCAGGATGTGGTAATACCAAAGAATCTTGACTCTTGCTTAGGTGCAAAATTGTTTCTAGCACATGTGTTTCCAGAAAACAAACAAACAAACCAATCCCAAACAAAAGTAACACCAAAACCCACCCTGAAAATGAACTGAAAGCCCATATACTAAAATTCTTTTCTTTTGTTGTCAGTTGATACATAGAAGATGAGCAGGGATAGAAAAAGCCAATTACAAGGATGTTCTCCAGTAAAATCCGATTGGCAAAGGCATAAAGCTGCTTGAACCACTGTGATACTGATTCAAGTCTCAACACAAATGATATTCTTTGTGGAGAAAATTGTACCAACAGTGTTAAGAGTGGCCTGCAAAAGTCTTTGTAAGCATAGGAGGGTGTAGGCTGTATTTTATACATGGGCAGTTAAAATCTTAAGAGATGCAAGCAGTAGAGAATGGAACAGCAAATTACAGACTTCCTAAAGTTTATCAAGGGAAGTTGGAGATAACTACAGATTGGAGGGAAAAAAGCCATCAAAACCCTACTGAAACATCAGTAGTAGCTGACTGTACTTTCTCCCTCTCCCTAAAGCACTGAATAACTTCATTTGTACCCTTTGCAGCATATTCTTTGATTCTGTGGGCCGGGTATTTTGTCTGCTTGCTCAAGAATTTATGGAGGATAGAACCCTTGAAAATTCTGTACATAGTAGCTGCCTGTGGTTAGTTAGTGACTCTGTAGCTTGTCCTGAGAGGTTGCACACTGCTTCACACCGTGGTGAGCTCTCCGACTGCTGCCCTGTGATGTGGCTCTGTCTGGGGTGGGGTTAGCAACCAACAGGTGCACAGCATACCGCACGAATGTGGAGGCAGAGATTTGTGTCCAAGGGCACTGGGGGTAAATAACTGTAGTTGTGAAAAGTGTTACATGAATGCTAACATTTTCACTGAGCAATGTGTCCATTCTCAAAACTGCCCCGCAAACTTCCATATAATAAGCTTCATTTTTTATCCTTGGAAGTCTGAGGAGTTAAACTGATGTTGAAGTTTTCTGTGGTATATCGGAAAAAGTCAGTAGTTTGCTGAAGGGTGAAACTGATTCAGCCTAGAGGCTGTCCAAAACTTTTTGTAGTTACAAGCTGTAGGATAAAAGAGGGGATTCTGTGCTTTATGAGTAAAACCTGCATGACTAAGCAGAGAACACTGTTTTGTCAATGTACAGTGTTCTTCAGAAATATTTGTGAGCCCTCAGGATTACTTCATTATTTCTTCTGGTTGCACCAGATCCAAATGCTGTGCTGCTTGCCATGACTTAGAGGGATAAAACCTCAGCATTTCTCATTCACAGAGCTGACTCAGGACTTGTTACTCCATTTATTAGCTATGTTACATAGCACACGTGACATGCTTAGGCCTTTTGCAGTGTAAGCCTCAGCAGAAGGAACGGTACATTTAAAAAAAAAAAAAAGTCTGTGGTCATCTTATTGTTGCACTATTGCCTGTCTGCATACCTCTTATCCAAGGTGTTCCAGCTTCCAGCATCTGAAATTTGGAGTCTACCCTTTAGAAGTCTCTGTTTCTCTTCAAACAGCCCAGATGCTATTCCTAAAAGCCCTTTTAATCTAGTTCTTCATTCCATTTAATTTTTTTCTTTGCCTGGCTCACCCTGGAATAAACCAGAAAGGGCTGAACTTCTGTCGTAGGTGGAGTTTTGCATCCAAAGACACCTGTGTTTAGGATCATCTGGTACTTGCAAACTGTTGTTTTTCTGTGTCTCAACTGTCAGTATGTATGGCAACTACTTTTTAATTAGGTATCAAGCAACAGAAACTAAATTGAGCGCAACATATATTCCGTATATATTATCTTTGCTTATGTGTCTACCAGCATTTAATAAAACAGTATTGCTCCTTTTCTCAACATTTGTATTTCATTTTAAAATAACATAGTTCTGCTGTGAGCTAAAGGCAAGAAGATAAGATTTTCTACAGTGTACTGAAAGAATCGGACTGTGATATTAAAAGGAATTGCAGTTACTTAAATTTGAAAGAAATGTAGAAGGACCAAAACACAGGGAGATTGTAAAGGGCTTTGAAATTGTAAAGATGTGTGGATGTGGTGCTTAGGGACGTTGGTTTAGTGGGGTACTTGGCAGTGCTGGGTTAATGTTTGGACTCAATGATCATAAAGGTCTTTTTCAACCTAAATGATTTTACGATTCTGCTCTGTGTACTGAAATACGGAGTAGTATTGGTAGGCATGGAAGAGAAGGTGTCAGTTTGAGTTAAGTGTAAGAAATGGGGAATCTTCATATGAGCAGAGTTTAAATTTCCCACAAACACTTTTTGGTTTTGAACATGGAGAGATATGAACAGAAATCCCAAGTATTTGTAGTTCGTGAAAAGTGATCCATTTTCTTTGACTTGTTGGTGAGCAAGATGACTAAATAGATGACTTTAAAGCAGTAGAAAACACACAGCTTTCTGTTTAAGTTTAGTTATTAGATACCTGTCACATGGAATGCTTTGCAGCATTGTAAGGGACCTAAATGTGGATTAGAAGTTGAAGCAGGAAGAATAATATTAGATAATTTGTGCTAAATTGGAAAGGAAAGAGAAAGATTTGGTAATGCGAAAATGGGAAAAATGCTCAGACTGCAGTTTGGGAACAGTTAAAGAAGTTTTTGGACCTGCTGCTGTGAGGAAAGTCCCTAGAATAGTTAAAATTCTACAGGAGCTTTTGCTGCAGGGATTTCTTCTGGGATCACTGCTTCACTGTAAGAATGGTTTTGCTCTGGATGGGTCTTCATGGTGATTTATTTATTCAGGATGGCAACAGAGATACATGTAACTCTGACCTAGCTGTGTTGATAGGTGTTGTCATGTGAATAGGGCACGTGTTATCTCTGTAAGTGTATTTTGCATTCTACAACACTTAGTTGAAACTGTCCAGGTAATACTGAAAGCTTGTGGTATTCAAGCCTTATTTACTGGCAGGAAGTGCTGAATTGTTAACCTGTTCTGATAATCTCACCTGTTTAATTTTATCAAGATAGTTGTTTTATTTGGAACTTTTAAACTGTTTTACTGTTTTTGCTACTAATTCCGGGAGCAAGAATTCCTGTAATAAGATGATGAAAGGAGTGAACAGGGACATGTAGGTGTATAGAATTTAAGTGGGAGCATAATTACTTTGTTCTTGACCTCCTCTTGAAAACCTTTTAGGTGATAAGCTGTATGGGAGTGGAGATGATCATTGCTTTTGTGAGATACCGTAGTGTCTGGTATTTTCTGAGTTGAAATTCCACTTTATAAAAATTACCTGAAGTACTATCTTATTTTAATCTTTGGGTCTGAGCCCACAAACTTAAACTGCACAGGACTATATCAGCTACAAAAGACTGTTGTAAAATAGTTGTGCTGCAACCTTTTATTAGTTTTGAGAGAAGAATCACGTATGCTAGAAGCAGAAAAAGCAGTGAAAGCAAGCCAAAGCTTAGGAACAGACAGAGACCTTTGAAGTGGACCCTGTGCATGCATAGCTGAAGTTTTATTTCTGCAGAAACTGCCCAAGTTTCTTGTAGTGCACAAACTGCTTTTAGGGCCAAAGGTAAATACCACAGAAGCTGCTTTTCAAAAAGAGCTTGCTTTTCCAAAATCTTTTTAAGCTTCGTCTTTCATGACTCGTGTTCCCTTTTTCTTTTAATTTGTTGTTCATGCTTGCCTTTTTTTTTTTTTTTTGGTCTGTTCCCTCATAAGCCCATTATAGACTCTAATCTTTCTGTGTCAAACTTTACAACGAATGTAGCTTTTCAATAGGAAAACCCTTGTATTTGTCTGACACCGTTCTTCTTGCTTCCCATTCTTTATGGCCCTTTGCACAGTCAGCACTGAGTTTTTGTTGGGCTTAATATAAAGGGGCTTAGAAAGGCAGGTGCTTCTGGATTTGAATTTATGAGACTTCCAGACATGGAGTGTCATATGTGCTTTGTTTCCCCCCCCCCCATCTTCTTCTGTAATGCTCTATAGCCTGTAACAGGTTGATTTTAAAAATTAAATAAACCATTCCTCCCCTTCCCTGTTTTGAAAGCTTATCAGGACTTTTTTTATTTAGTTATCGGGAAAAAAAAAAAAAAAAAAAAAAAAAAGCCATTTGTGAAGGTTGGAATGGAGCTCTGGAGCAATAATATATTGGAGATCAGATTCAGCTCCCAACTGTATTATTCCTAGGGATTTATTTGCCTGTGTACACACAGGAGCGGAGTGGTGTGTATGGAAGGCTTGCAAGAATGCAAATTGGACACAT
Source organism: Chloroceryle amazona (assembly GCA_027560015.1). Classification (NCBI taxonomy): domain Eukaryota; kingdom Metazoa; phylum Chordata; class Aves; order Coraciiformes; family Cerylidae; genus Chloroceryle; species Chloroceryle amazona. The sequence goes on along the minus strand of JANHFX010021587.1, from coordinate 84,739 downwards.
TTTGTTGGGACCTGTAGGGGATTTTCACTGCTTCATAATTTTTCAAAGGTTTGTTATACATCAGGAAGCCACTGCCTCTTCTTTAAACCTTTAAATCCCCCCCTCTTCTTCCTGTTCTAAAGGTCAGATTTTTTGACAACTGTGTGCAGGAACAAGATTTGTTAAATCCCTTCATTTTTATTCATACAAATATCGGCATTTAGTGCGCCAGAGTCACCCCAGGATTCAGAGGCACATAAAGCTCAGTACAAGCCTTCTGAACCTAAATTCAATTCAGAGATGCATCTCTTCGGGACTGAGCCTGCCATCTGAATATTAACCCTTGGCACTGCACAGGGAATGACTGCGTGGTAGAAACTGCACCTCTCTGTGTTGTTGAGTGGGCTGGCTTCACAGGGTGGCTGGTGTCCCTGTAGCTGCAGAGCTGTGTCCTGAATCTTGGTTTGGGTGCTTCCTGGGTGTGGGGCTCAAGGCTGAAGAGCTGTCTTATCTGGACATACCACATTTATTGATCTAGCACTAGTCCTTTCTGGTGAGACAGCAAAATACTTCATTTTGAGTCTTCTGTTCCGAGTCAGTGAAAAAATGGAGGTTCCCAGTGTTAAATCCTCTAGAAGCTATTTTTAGTTTGGTTTCATATAGTTCTGTGCAACTTAGCCTTGAAAAAGCTGCTATTTGGGATATGAATGAAGAGTAAGTATCCCCTTTCTTTAGGGATGACTGGCAGTGATTTGCTCCCTGGTGAGCTAGTCATAGGCATCGATCAGTAGCCACAAAGTTCTCCTCCTTGCTTTTCTTAAATGCGGGTGAAGTGAAAAGGTTTAGGAGGGGGCAGTTCCTTTTCTTGTCCAGCAGACTAAGGCAGTTGACAGATGACATCTGGCAAGTCACACTCCAGCGTCCCGTCCAGTATTGTAAACCATTCATTCCATTGAGCAAAATGCTATGCTGGTGGGGAGAGTTTTTGCCATGTAATTATGCCTAAAAATATTTTGTGTCAACATAGGGATAATGGTCAGGGATTGTTCCTTTTTATCATCTGCTGGACTTCATACTGAGGTGGCTGTGAAGTGGCTGTGTTTCTTTTAAGTCTGTTGTAGGGGTTGATAATTTTGGAGAGAAGTGAATCAGACAGTTGCAAAGGTTGGTCTGGTCAGAATTTTGAGTGCTTGTTTCATCACAGCAGGATTCTCCAGAGCTAGTCTATCAGCTCCTCAAGCTTACCTGTGCTGTTTACATCTGTCAGCACAGCTGTGGTAGTTATAAATAAGAACTGTGTTCCCTTCATGACCGTCACTGTGCTTGTATAAATTTATGATGGGGACTGTTAGATGTGCAGAAGTCATTCTGCTTACACAGCGTGTTTCATGTAAAGTACAAAACGGTTTTGTTGACTTTAGTCATGCAAAATTTTGCCAGTGTAATACACATCCTCAGGCAGTGCATATATGCAGTATATTCAGAACCTGGATTTTAAAGTTCCATTATATCACATCAGCAGCTCAGTGTAGATAACTTCAAGGATGTTTTTTGTGTAATGATGCAAAAATATGGGGTGGGGAGGAGGGTTGTCAGAGCTGTTTTCAAGACTTTATTGGATTTAACACACCTGATAACCTGAATGGTTAGAATGAGAACCAGTGTTAGAAAAAAAAAAAAAAGTTACACATTTTAGGACAGATCACTCTCAGCTTGCTTTAATAATAATGTCCTTTATATACTTTTTAGCTATTGCATCCCTGAAGATGTTCTGCAGCTATCCAGGAGTTTCATGCATTGCCTTAGATGTAAATTCCCTAAGTAGGTACAGACTTAAGTGGTTGCTTATTGCAGAGTTCTCCGCCTCATGATGAGAGTGGGGAACTGTTGTTCTGGAGCCCCAGGGACTGACCATGTAGGACACTGTCTGCTAGCCAAGCAAGGTCCACTTAAAGGCTGGCTAATGAAGGACTATTTTGGCAACCACTAACAATGATGTGTTAACTCATCGCCTCTCCTGTGCTAATGGCTTTTGGATGCTAAGTGAAAAAATGTGGTGGGCAAGGATGATTTGAGCTTCACACTAGCAAAAGGCAGCCTCCTTGTCACCGTTGCTCGGTGGCTGTGCTGATGTATATATATCCCTCATTCTTGGAGTGGGTAAAGCCTGCGTTGGGTTCCGTATTGGTCTGGGCTGAGAAGGGTTGAGTATGGGGGCTGAAGGACATAGCTGGCTTTCTCAAAATAACAAGACAGCTAACACCACCTTGAAAACGACCTGCTCTCTGGAGGAAGTGTGTTCAAAGAGCATTGCTAGGATAGCTGAACAGACTGTAATGGAATCTGTTGAAAATTAACCTTGGTGCTTTATAGATGAGCCAGGCCTTCAGAAGGGTTTGACCTGAGTAGCAGTTTTAAACATAAGGTCATGGTTAATCAGTCAGAATGAGAGGGAAGGGGAGTAAAGTGCATTTATGCACTTGTCCTTTTTGGTGATTGCATTTAGAGACTTTGGTATCTCAGCAGCTTTTTTATTTATTTATTATTTTTCTTTTTCAATTATAATTTTAAATGTGTTCCACCCAACTTACTGGAACCTCAAAAAACTGGTGAGGAAGGCCATTGGTGGTCATTAAGGTAACAGCTAACTAAAAAGGCATGAATAAAATTAAAACAAAACAAGAGGTAATTGCCTTTTGTGTAGATAACCTGGCCTACAGAGTCTTGATTGTGCTGATAATAGAGGCCAGATGTGACTTGAAATAAGCCACGAGAAAGAGATTTCTACATGGATAATGAGATGTCTGGAGGCATAAAGGATTAATCTGTTAATTTGTTAGAAGGTGGGATGCAATTTATTTCAAAGAGATGCACACTGAATTTATCTCTTGAGTAATTTTTTCTTGGTTTTGTTGGAAAATGTTTGAGATGACAGCCCTACCAATTGCCCCTTTAAAGACTGATGGGAAGGTTTCCTTGGTGTTTAAGTAGCAATGCAGGCTGATGACAGCTGCCTGATCTGACTCATCTCCAGCTTCATCCTAGTCACTCCTCTTACCTGTTTGGAGATGACTAATACCTATTAAAGTTGTTTGAAGGACATGTTGTCACTTTCTCTTCTTTTTTTTTAAATTTCAGTCACACTGATGGATCTGTTCTATTGTTAGTAATACATGTCTGGAAAGAAGAATGTGGTGTACAGTCACTGTGTAAACCGCTCCTTAAAGGATGACGTTCCAGGATTCACGGGCTGGTAAATGACCAGGTGTAGAAAGGAGAGTAGTGAATTTTCTTTTAAGGCACTCATGTAGCACTGAAGGCCACATTTTTCAAAGGTTGGGGTTTGTTGTTTGGTTAGTTTGTTTTGTTTTTTTCGTTGTAGTTTAGGCTTTCTAATGCCTGAACATTTGATTTCCATATATAAATCAAACTACTGGAATGATAGCATAATTCCTGCTGCTGCTCCTTTTACCAGAAACGGAGAAAAATGAACAGTTCTGGTGCCTGTGTGGGCTCTGAAGTAACTCATGGCTGAAATCAGAGAGGTAGTATTTTGGGACGAATGTTGCTATTTGTGTAAACAGGATTGGAAGGAGCAGGAGACTACAAGTTTCTATGTGACTGGGGACAAATTGTCGTGATTAATAGAAGTTATTGCAATGAGGTGCCTTGGAGTGGCTGGTTAGGAGGTGTAAATCTGGCCACTTGATGGTCCTTCAAACAGGGAATGACATACCTGGTGTATGCTTGGTGTGATTATCCTGCTTTAACAGCTTTTGACAATATTCTGGGTGGATAGAGGGTCCCAGACAAATGTAATGAATCAGGTTTGGGGTCTCTGAAGTGTTGACAGAAGCATTGTGTAGGATACAAAACCAGCTTCTGAACTGCAGCCGCTGTATTGCCAGATTAATTTTGACCAGTAGGGTTTGCAAGAGGCTGAATTGCAATTGCTTGGCATTTGGTCTGCTGCGTAGGTTTTCAGTGGCAGTATAAATCAGATTTGTAGTCATTCTGATTGTGACTGATGAAGCAGTGGTGAAACAGGGTCTGTGTTCTCCTGTAGCACGTTTTAACCATAGCTATGTTAGAAAGGAGATGTGGCTGTTTGCTGTGTTGTGCATCCCCTGATTCTGGATGGCACTGATATTTCATCTAGTTAGCTACAGCAAACAAGAATTCCAGCATTCATGGAGCCTAATAATTTCTAGGGTAATCAAATGTGGGTTTGTTATTACTTGTCTTTTATCTTCTATCTTTCTATAAGCCACCCTGGGGAGGTGGAGTGAGAGGAGGAACTTTCTTTTCTTTGTATTAAAATCCAGTTTAAAGACTGAAATATGTGATAATTTTGTGTCAGAAAAGTACTTTACTACTTCCTTCCTATTGCAAGTAAAAACCTGTCTCATCTAGTAGTGCGGCCTTCCCCTTCAGCCCCCCAACACTGCAGCATGTCCGTTTTGTTTGGACAAATACTAGCTTTGGTTTCCTGCTTAAGACTGAGTTTTAAACAGAAAGCTAGGGCTTAGTTGGTTTCCTCTGTGACAAGAAATTCAGTGTGTTCTCTGTGAATGTGTAGGGTATCGAGTATAGAATGGTTTTCAAAGAATTTGTCAGTAAGCTTTTTTATGCTGAAATTAGTTAAAAATGGAGATGTAGGGGTCTTGTCTTGAGCTGAGTTGGGTTTTGATGGAAGATGACTTTTTCAGACTTGGGAATATGGAATCTAGGTAGCTTAAGCACAAATAGTTCTTAATAAGGAAGTTGGCTTTTACTGACCTAAAACTTAGGCAGCCCGAGATGTGGATGGTTGCAAGAGTGGATATAACCTGTTACAGCTCTGGGGACAGCCATCGGTTTTCTGTGCAGCTGACTTCTGTGCAAAAATTTCAGGTTGGTGTAAAGGACTTCAGATATACCCACCGATGAGATATTTAGGTGATTTTATATTTAAATGAATGGGAACTGTCAGTTTGTGCCTTAAATTTCACATTGGAGATCATTAGTCTGGGAACACCAACATGTAATGCATGGTGAGATAAATGGTTGAAAAGTGCAGTATTACTGTGAATTGGTTGTAACTCATACTTAGTTCTGAGAAGTCTGGGTTTTTTTGTGAACAGTAAAAATTTCATGATATTGCAGTACGGCAAATTGTTCTGCTCTTAGCTCTGCTTGTAATTAACCTTTTCTAATCCAGTAAATTAATGTAGTATACAAAAGTTGATTAAACTAACCTTCAGAACTGCCAATAATGCAGTCATGTGATGTGGTGAATGGAATGTGGCAAATAGCTGATGGGTTGCTCTGAGGGGCATTGGATATGGGCCCTGTGCCTCCAAAAATTAGACAGCCCTATTACAACAGTCATGCGTTAAATAACACATCACCAGGTCCCTTTGTGTTTCTTTATTCTCATCAGGTGTCAGAAGCCATTAGTATCAGAGTTTTCCTTTTCAGTTAGATAATAGGCATTATGAAGTGGAGGAGAGAGAGGAGAAGCTGTGGCCAGCAGTCCTGGTACTGATTAATGGTACCTTTCTAATGTAACTGGTTTGGGTTTCTTTTTTTTTTTTTTTTGCTAGACAGAATCAGTGGTTTGCCTATGTGCAGCTTGCAGGCAACAGAATTAAGTTTTCATTCCAGTCTTGTAGTGTCAATAAGTACTTTCCTAGCACTGAATGTGTGTTGGTAGGAACACTAAGTAAATGAAGGCTAAAGTGTGAGATGAAGGATAATATGTGAAAGTAAAGATGACTATGTACTTTTGCCCCCAAATTAGAATTCCACAGGTGTTGTTTTTTCCAGTTCTTCCTGAGTTTTTAAAGATTATTGGTAAATTAGATGCTCAAATGCAAGTCATGCAGAGGGTAGTACGATAATGTGTTTATTTATGCATGAAAATACCCAGTTTTCTGTTATCTTTGCACCACTGTTGTATTGTGTGCGAGTAATTCCCCCCACCCCAAACCCCTTCTGTAAGCCATCCCTTCACTCCCTGGTAAAGATTTATCTATACTTGAAATGTTAATTTGCTTTAAGGGAAAAGGTGAATTTAAAGCATAGCACCTTTTTGTGCCTAATACCATGTATAGAATATCTCTCCCCTGTTTATCCCAGTCCATTTTGAAAGTTAGTATTGAATAATAATGTGTAAACAAAATCCTAATGAATATCTCATTCTTATTCATTAGGTTGTATGCCTTCCTCTCCCATGATGGAGTGGGTATTGGCAGGTCATCAAATTGCACATTAATGCTGTCCTCTGATGTCCACTTTGTGAAGAGGACAGAATGCCTCCCTTACTTGAATGCATAGATGGATTTAGCTAGAACTGGGAAATGGACATAACTCTACTTCTTCCCCATACATCCGAGCAGTTCTGCTTCTGGATGGTGAAGTATTGTTGCTCTGATGTTTCAGTCTAATTATTGATCATACCATTGTTCATCTGCAGATTTTCCCAGGCTAATGAGAGCAGAGTAATTGGGGAGCAATTTCACAGTCTTTATTTTCTGTTATTAGGGGATATACTTGAATAAAAGTTATGGACATGGAGTGGGTAGGGTTTTTGTTGTTGTTTTTCTTGCTAGCTTTTATGTTTTAAGCAATTACTTAAATTGCAAGGCAGTTGTTTTCCTTATGAAACCAGTTATTCCTCCATATATGCTCTCGGAGGGAGGGGCTATACAATAAAGGAGTTCATCTCCTGGAAAAAAGTTCTCCTGCTACTCAAGTTATGGAGATGTGATCAGTCTCCAACATATTGGAGTGCATTTGTTCTCAAAATGTTGATTATAGGACTTTGGGAGTCTGCAAAGCCACAGTTACTGGTTTGCCACAGATGCAGAACAGTATTCAGCAGTGATTTCAATGAAAATAGTTCACAGGAATCTGGTGACTAATTGAACTCTGTTGATTAAAGCAAAGTGTGAGCTGATGCTTTAGTGTGTTTATTAAAATAATATTATTTGTACTGTGGCAATTTTCAGGAACTCTGTGTATAGTTAGACCACTTGTTTTGAAGCACTGAGCATGCATAAATGCTGCAGTTAAAAGTGGCACAGAGCAGGAGAAAGGAAGCATTGCTCTCACTATAGATGGGGAATTGAAGCACAGAATTAACCTTCCCAGGTTCTGCGGGAAGTCTGCTGTACACACCTTGAGGAATTATATCTGTGTTTCTTGTGGATCTAATCTGGTGGATCTAATCTAGTCTGCAAAACTAGCTTTTAGTATGGGCCATGTTGAAGTAAATTGAAATGAGAAGGGATTTCTTTACTGGAAGTTTTTGCTTTTCACTTCCATTTTATTTTTAACTTAGCCAAATAGCGTCCTAAGTATAGGAGATTAAAATGCAGTTCAGACATACATGCTTCTCTGCTCCCCTCTTTCCCTGAAACTGTAGAGAAATTTCCCCGAGATTGCTTCTGGTAAAGAAGGGAACTGGAAGACAGTTGTGGGCAGAATAATTTTGTAACTTTTTTGAATATTGTCTGGAAAGCCTTTGATAATCTTACTACTCCCAGTGGCATCAAGTCTTCATGGCAGTGTGCATTTGCTGTCAGTCACTTTTATCCTAAAATATTTCTGTTGGAAAGAACTATTCTGTATTACATTGTGGTGGACTGTACTGAAATTTTCTGAGCCTTTGGGACTGTTGACACGATTTATTGGTACAGCTCTGTGAATGCATGGTATTGGAGAAAGAGGTCTATAAGGACTTAAACTCATGGAGCAGAGAAGTATTAGGTTGTTTTTTTTGTAGATTTTCTCTGTATTTGAAGTGGAGATGTGAATGGTGGAAATTTCTTTATTATTCTCAGGTTTAGGGCACTGTCCTTTTTTAGTCCTTGGCCGTGTTGGTCAAAGTAAGAAATTAAGTAGTTCTTATGGCTGGAAGATGAAGACTGGGCTGTGCAACAGCTGTGGCTTCTGGAGTCATTTCCTGCTGTCCAGTTTGTGCTCTGTATTAGATGATGACAGCACTGGGCAAACTTGACTCATGAGCTAAAAAAAATCTAAGGTCATCCTGGCATAGGCTTTTTGCACTTGTGGTGGGAAGAAAAGTTTTGTGGAGCTTTGACATTATTACTGATAAACTTAGTACTGGAATGGCTGGACCTGTTTTATTGGGGCCATGTTGCTTGTTTTGAAGTGATTGGTGTGAGCTAGAAATAGCACAGAGTAATACTTCCTTGCCTGCCATTTGCTCAGTGCTGCCTCAGGGACTCGCTGAGGGAACAGTGTCTTGACAAGATAGCTGTGTGATAGCTACATGAGCATGCGAGATGACTTGTGTGGAGTCCTACCTGGCAAAGACAAAATCAGCATGTAGCACAAGATACTGGAAGCATCCAAAATACAAACCATAAATACTAAATTACTTTTCATTCATTGATTCATATACAGCCAAGGTCAGAGAAGAGGTGGAAAGTTGCACATGCAAGATTTAAATTACAGGACTACCTTCTAAAGCTCCAAAAACAAGGTATAAACTGAAATTCTTTCACCAGTACTCAGTAGGCTCTATAAGGTGAATGGTATCATTTTGTTTCTGCTATAATTCTTCAGTTGCTATATTGTAGTTGGTATAAAAATTAAAGTGTGCGTGGAGGGAGACCAGTCTTATTTCAAGCATGACTCCTTTCCTCACCTCTGGTTTTAGACTTTGTAGTGGGAATTGAGGCTCAAGGTGGTTATTCTTTCTCCTCATTATTTTGAATTCCTTTGAGTCTTCAGAGGACTTCTGATCCTTGGACTGGTTATTTAGCATTTTTTACCATAATCACATACAGAAGAGGAGGAGGTTGTTTTCTTGCAGCTCTCGCTGTTCTCAGTGGCCTGTTCGTACCAAGTGTTTGCAAAGATGATAGCAGTCACAACCAGTAAAGCTGCCTTCTGCTAATGTGGGCACGTGTTTGTTAGGCTTCGGAGACTGAAGCGTAGCTTGGACTCTCATCATATCTGGTTGTCAAGAGAAAGCTCTATCTGATTTCTGCGCCTGATCAGTCACTGACTGATATGACAGCCCATGTGTCTGAAGTGTTGAGCAGCAGGTAAGTGCTGACACTTTGATTGGACAGGCCACAGTTTTGGGATTGACAGCAATGCCTGCAATGACGTTGGAAGAGCAGCCAAGAATTTACTTTCAGTGGACAAATGGGATTAGTTACTATGTTTAGCTGACATTAAGCTATAAATTATCTGAAAGGTAGAAAAAGATTCCACTCAGAGTTCATGTAGAATTTCCATTTACTGATCTGGTTGCACTGGGTCTCAATGTTTACAAGGGTCTTCCTGTGCCATGTCATATATGTTTTTGATGGATGTTCTTAGTACTTAGTTTGTTACACCATTCGAAGACCCCAGTTAGAAATTAGGCTGGGTTATCCCAGGTGCTGTGTAAAGCCATAAACTCAAGCCCTGAGGAACGTAACATTATATTACCCTTGTTCTGAAAGCAGTCAGGTATTTCCTTAAAATTTGACTGGTGAGTATTTGTGTTCAGACTGATGGAGTTTCTGTTTATCAATAATTTAATGTTTAATGGCAGTTTAATTGAATTATTCTGTCTTCAAGGGACTTGCAGTCACACGTTTATTACAGTAGTCCTTAGTTTCTTTTCAGAAGTAGAAAACAGTCTGCCTTGCTCTATCTCTGCTGAGGCCACGGGTGGCTGTTGGTGCTGTATAGCCCTGTCTGGTGTTAGATACTTGCTTGCCAGAAATTCTTAGCACTGAGTCACTCTTCATGTGTTAGTGCAATTACCAGCCTCAGCAGTCCTCAGGTTGAGTTTTAGGGGGTTTTATTCCCAATATTCAGTCTCCTTCCTCATCAAAAATCATTATTTATTCTTCTAAGATAAAGTACGTAAGGCAAGTATAGCAGAGCTAATGTTTGCAGGTGTCACAAGTGTTGACCTTCAGGGAGGTGTTTTTCACAGCCTGTAGGACAAGAACTGTCTTTTGCAGGTCATAAGTTTTTGTCTTTCAGTTCACCTTTATGCAATTTACAAGTGTAGGTTTGTTGTTTTTTTTTGTTTGCTTGTTTGTTTGTTTTTTCTTCTTGTCTAATAAGTCGTGTCTTATTCAGTTAAGTGACCTCAGTCAATAAAGTTTGCTGGTATTTCTTTCTAAATTGTATTTGACCATAACTAGCTCTGACAGAAAATAGAAGGGAGATAATTTCAGTCTCTGAATAATAGGCAGTATATATAAAACAACTGTTAGCTTTAATAAAAAAGGTGTTGTGTTAATTCGTTTTTACCCACTGCTGTGTTTGTCAGGAAGCTGCAGAGTGGTTTGGTACATTAAAATGTCACGCAAATTTTGCTCTAATCTACGTTGTCAATTGTCTAGTAATTACACAGCCACTAGAAGTAATTACACTTCTGTTTGAAGTGAACCTTAGGAGAAGGAATTCAATGTGCTGCTCTTCAGGCTTTGCTGGCTGCCCTTTCCAGTTGCAAAGGTTTTACAGCTAAAAAGGAACAAGTTTTGATGGTCACTGTCTTAGAGCTGCCAACTACTTTGCACTCATGATGTTTCTGGGGTGACTGGACAGATGGTTTTCTCTTAGTGTTGTCTTCTGTTGCAATTTTTTTCTTTATTGCACTTTTTCTTACTATGTCATGTAGATTTAATTTTGTGTGAGCATTAAGAAGATGATCCTTGGTTTGAGTGAGAATCCTTGAGGAGCAGTCTTATGGAGCAACTGGGCAGAAGAGAAGGGAAAAGAGGCAGTTTGTGCCTACAGTTCACAGGTGGCACATCTTTTCTGTATGTTTTTTGGTGTATCTGTGCTGATAGTGCTGGTGAAAGCTTCCTTCAGGAAGAGTCTCTTAATGAACTAATTTAAAAATTGGCATGTTTCAGGATGCAACAATTGTAATCCTGGCATTGGTGTACAAGATCTTATAGAGACTTTTGATAGTTTTTCTGGCTAACGTGGTATTAAAAGTACTCCACATTGTTGAGAAAGACAGTAATTTTTAATTCAGTTCTTTTCAGTTATTGGTTACCTTTAGTTGTTCAGACAGACTTCAAATAATGAAATAACCAGCATGTATATTTCCTTTATATTTTTTCCTGTGCAGAACCTGGTGATTCTATCTGCAGAAAGGTAAAATCTCAGATCCCAGAGCTTGGTTTTATTCATCTCCACAGGTTTAAAGTAGTATTTGCTTTCAAGCCTCGAGTGAAGGTTGCCATAAATAGGAGAATGGAAGGCTAGATTAACTGTTCAAACTCTCGAGTCAGTTGTATGCAGATGTTAGCTGTATGAGGGGTTTTCAACACTTTCTGACTTCTTGAAATGGACTTCCTTTTCCATGTGAAATGCTTTCAATTGCTGTTATTTTTCTTAGTTCCACATGTAACTTGCCATCTATCATAAAGGGTGCTAACAATATACTGCAGTCCTTGAGCTGTTTGAGTTTTGTATCTCTGTTCCTTTCCCAGTTGACGATGTCTTCTGTTTCTTTTGAGAGAAGTCGATAATTGTTAAATTTAGTTTGCAAAAACAGGAGTGAGAATCCTTCTTTATGAGGTACTATTTCAGCAAGGAGGTGAACCAGACTTCATGTTAATTTTTTTTTATTTACTTTTTGTCTTAAGTTCTAGCACTCAAGCAGTACTGCATAAGGATAATTATGTAAATGCAGTCACTTTATGCACGACCATTTGAAAGGACTTTGAATTTCATACAATTGCAGGTATAAAAGGCAAGTATTTTCAGAGTCAGCTTTTCTCTTCAAACATTTTTCACTTAGAGTAAGAGCCTTGTAGATATCAGCTTGAGGCAGTAGATGAGATTTAATGTATGAGTAGTATATTAGTGTTCCCTTTGGATCCTCTCCTTAGGGATTTTTTTTTTTTTTAATTGTTAAATTTTTTTTCTAATGGATGAAGGCTTCCCTGTGCACTTCCAGTTTCACCCACTACCTCACACTGGCAGTAAATAGCCTGCAAAAAATGTCATTTGCTGGGGTATTGTTTTTCTGTTTATTGGAGGTGACATGAGCAGTGGGGCAGCGGCAAAGAGGCCGTGTTGCCATTGCTAAATATACATCCCTGACAGTCTGATAATAGGTTCCAGGAAGTTCAGTGGAAAATTAAAACAAAGCAACATTTATAGCTGATTGAACTTGAAAAGCAGTTTTCATGTTGAATGGCAAATATGTGGACTTCAGCATTCCAGGAGACTGATGCAGCTCCACTGGATGGGCCTGACCTTGTGTGCAGAATGGACTGTGGACACAGCAGCAGGCAGAATGGCTTCATCTATAGAGGACTTCACGGGGAGGAAAAATTTGCTATCGTGCACAGAAATAGTTCTCACATACGCCTATATTTATACAGTGTCCACAGGTCTGAATAACATCTTTCGTATGAGAGTTTTGCAGCCTGTTAGCACTACAAGAATGTCTGGTACTGGGGCTGTCTTTGTGCCTGCCAAAGTGCTAAAAATACCCTGTCATCTGCCCCCTTTCTCAATCTGTAAACAGAGTTTGCTTTTATTGGTTTTGTAAAATAAGGTGAAAGTTCCAGATTATGTTCTGGGTGGTGGCAGGGGAGTTTGAGTGCAGGCGGCGTTATTTTCAGTGTCTTGCCTTCTGCATTTAAAAGGATCGTCCCTCCCCAAACCCTAAAACCCCAGAAAACAAAGAACTGAGGTGTTGAAAGTGTGGTAGTGTGTTGTTGGCTTTTTGATTTATAAAGAGCAAACATTTCGGAAATGAAACTTCGTAGGTAAAAGAAAACTAGTTTCTTGCTCACAACCACGTGTCAACTGAGTTACTAGAGTTAATGGTTTTCACTGCTCAAAAAGCAAACTTCAGTCTTTCACTGGAACCCATCTTCTGAAAATAGATTTGATGGAAGACTGCCTTGTTTAAGAGAATCCTGAAATACAATTTTTAAGTGAGCTACTACAGTTTTTAAGGATGTATTTCATATTGGACTAGAGTAAATGTGAAAACAGCACTAATGACTAATGGCTCCAATTTGGTCACAAGAGTATAAGGTTTACTACTTTGTTTCTTTTGGCTGGTACTCTGCTTTCAGAGTCTGCACATTCAGTATTAGGGGCATGCATAGATGAAACATGTCAAGTGCTCTAGCCTTTTGTGGTTGTAGAAGTTTGGCAGATGTTACTTTGCTGTTGGAATAACCATAATGGTGTTTGAGGATAGCTTCATATCAGCTTAAACTTCAGACCTGGGGATAGATATTTAATATTTCTCCTTTTTTTTTTTTTTTTTTTTTTTAAATTTTTAATTGTAATTTTGAAATGTGAGATCA
>JANHFX010021587.1:0-71356 GCA_027560015.1 Chloroceryle amazona | reverse complement strand
TCAGACCTGGGGTTAGATATTTAATATTTCTCCTTTTTTTTTTTTTTTTTTTTTTTAAATTTTTAATAGTAATTTTGAAATGTGAGATCAAGTCTTCTGTTTTGTGGGGTTTTAAGTATCAAACTCAATATATGTTAGTTTGTAAATCAGCCATTCTAGAGTTAAAAAACATTAAACGTTTATCTGGCTGTATTTGGTCTTTGGTTACTTGTCCTGAAAAATGTATTCAAGAGTCTGCCTATATCTGAATGTGTGTTGGAAGCATGAAATATTCCATCCATTTGAAAATAGCATGGCCCACTACACAAAATCCTTTTTCAAGCATCTGGAATGGTTTTAACTGCATGGCCTGTACCATACCTGTACTGTTGAAATTCTGCACCGGGACTCGAGTTCTCTGATCACCGAGGGCTAATGGAGTATAAAACCTGTGCATATTGTGTCTTGTTGAATCTTGAATTTTCCTTCTTTTTCCTTTCCTTACAAACAAACAAGTCCCCATACCAAACAGGACAAACAGATGTAAGAGTGTGAGCTGTGCAGTTACTTGCTGCCTGATATTTCCTGTGTGAAAGAACAGCAGATTGTTTACAAATACAGAAAATGTCAACTCTGTCTCTTCTCCCTTCTGCCTCTGGAAGGGTTGGACAGTGCATTTAAGGGAACCCTTTCCATCTGCTCAGCCGCATGCGATGCGGTTCCACTGTAAGTCTGTTTGCTGGTGTTCTCATTTATAAACTTGGATAAGCTAGGGCCATTCACTCACATCACTTACATGTTAGTATAACAGGAGTTCAAGACTTTTTCCCCGTCATATTTAATGTGGGCGTCCTTTCCTGTTCCTCAGTTGTGAGCCATTTGCTTCCAAGCAGGTGTGTGCCATAGTCAACTCTGCACTGTATCTGTGCTGAGGTTTGGAGGCTGCTGTTGGCGCCTGGAGCTGTTAATAGCTTGTGACAGGCCTAGACTCCAGTTTAACTTGATCTCTGACTTTTTTTTGAGGGTCTAGAGTTTTTCAGCAAAGGCAGGGAATACTGCTGACTCAACTCCCCTTTTTCCATCTAATGTTTTTCCCAGACAGTTTCCAGGATGCAGCTGTTTTTGACTCTTGTAGCTTCTGTGGCACCCTGAATTAACTGTGAGCTGTAAAAGGATACTCCCTTTTCAGCACTCAACTACATCTAAATTTGCAGTAGACAAGACTGACTTTTGAAATCTTTGTGCTAGTGATTATGCTTGATATTGTTACGTATCAGTGGAGGTGAGACCAGAACCCTCACTTTGGGATCTTTGCTGGTGTGATGATGAAATGCAGCACTCTGTCTGAAAACTGGTTTGTTTAGTTGTATTAGTCCATTTTTATGTTTCAGTTTAACACACACTCATAGGAGGGGTTTTCTCTCCATCTTTAAGAACTCCTTCTGCTTGTAATTGGCATTCTTTCTAAGAATAAAGCAGGTCAAATTGTTTGGAGTCTGATATCCTTTTTAACCTCAGTGTGGTGAGTGACTTTCTCAGACTCCCCTGCTGCTCTCATCCTCTCTGAACACAGCTCATTTTGGCTATTAGTTCCACAAACTCATTTAAAATGAGTAATCTGTTATGAGTAATGAGGTGTGTGCTTTTATGTGAAAGAAAACAAATCGGCCGCTGTGCAAGCCTTTCAAATTCCTGAGTGTGATTGGAGGTGTGGGTTACAGGAGAAGCAGATAGTGAGTGAAAACAACTCTCTGCCGGGCTCAGCTGCTCCAAGTATTTGTGGTGTTGTGTGTTTATTTATGAGCCTGTCTTTGCTGGGGATTTGCTGCCCTGTATCCTGGTAGGGAAGACTCATGGGCAGAATGAGGAAGCCCTCATTAATCTTCATGCTCTTGTTTAGAATTTCTTGCACTGCCTGCTGCGGCTCCTGTTGGAGCGGGGACTGGCCTCTCGCAGTGAATTGAAATGGCTAAGATTAATATTAATCCCTTTAATACTGCAGCTCATGATATAGTCATTAGGTGACTTGGAACTAATCCTGCCCACCTAACTAGTGTGATTTATTAAATACACATGGAGGATTTAGTGTGAATACAGCTTGGTGGAATAGGCATCAAATAAATACCGCTGTGTATCTCTGTTAATGCTGGCAGATTGGGACACAATTGCAGGACAGGCTAGGAAGAAACAGGAGTGCAAGGGATACGGATCATACGGTTCAATGGAGTTTACCTTTTCTGGATTAGTAGTAATGATTTTTCTCTCTGGACACGGCGTGTGCCAAGAGGTAACCACAACCTAAATGACGCTTAAAAAAGAGAATTAAGAGATTGGGAGAAGTGTGGGTACGTTTATACACTGCATTCAGCAGTAGAAATAGCTCAGCTTCCTTGCTGTACTGTGAGGAAACAGCAGACCTTCTTGGTTGTCTGCTCTGATCCTTCCAGTGTGATGTGCCAATTAACATCCCGTCTGCAAACATTCAAGGTATAGAATAGGAAGATGGTTAATTAGTACTAAGCTAATGAACATTAATTATGAATAAGAATTAACCTCCTATTTCAAAATAACAGAGTCTTCTAAGGAGTTGGAAAAATAGCTGGCTTTTTTCCTTATGTGCATGATAGAGGATTCTGAGGAAATGATTTTTGTTTGTTTGTTTTTGGATGGGCTATTTACTGATTTGATTAAGAAAGGATTGTTTAAAAAAACTGAGCAGAAAATGGTGTTCTGGGCAAGGAGTGTCTGTGTATATTAGATCTGAGGAGATGACTTCCTGACATCAGTCCTGGTGACATACCCATTTTGACATGATGGGGAAGAGACATCAAAGGTAAAGTTGATCAGTTTCTAGATGCTGGAAGTAGAAGACTCTCAAAATTTAGGAAATGATCTAAATTCAGTCTGGTTGTTGCCTGTTAAAGCGGACAAGCTTCAAGATGCTTCATTGTGAGCAGTACAGGCTTCCTTACTTATCCTAGAAGAAATCCTAGTGTGAGCTGGAGACACCATGCGAAAAGTGCCAAGGAAAGATTAAGATGTATATGCAAAGATTTTATGCTTTTTATGCCTATCATTTGCTTTTTGCACTTTAAATCTTTTTAGTTAAAACAACGAAATGTGAAGCTTTTCTTGAGACTGCTGCTTTTGAGGTGCTTTCAGCGTATCACTCATGGACCCGACACAGCTGGACCAGTAGCATTTAACAGGGTAGGAAGTAAACTGGTTTGTGGCCAGATTAATCCTTCCCAGAATATGGTGCAAAGGGGCAAATTTGTTAAATCAGAGCTTTAGGCTGGAGAGGCAGAGCTGGATGTGAGGGACAGAGCTTGCTGAGCTGTACCTGACACAAATTCAGAAATTATTTATTATTAGATTTTATTTTTTCACTTGAATTTTCAGATAAAGAAGTGGAGTCCTGTATCTAAAGACTGCTTGAATTGAAGAGGGATTATCTCTGTGGAAGGAGGACTTGCAGTTTGTCCTACTGACTTCTTTAATAAGAACAGAAAGCTACATTTCAAGTTGAAATGCTTACGTAGGCAGACATTTGGAACATGTCTGTTTATTTGCAGTGGACAGATATTATTGACCACTTGCTAACTCTGGGCCAGTCTATTGCTCAAAGTACCCCAAGTCTGATACATTAGTCATGTTAACCCTAAGATCTTACAATGAGATTTTGTTTCCTTCCTGAGCTTTATTAATCATAAGTTTTCTAACCAGCTATCTTCTGCTTCCACAACTCCTATATCATCTTAGGTTTCTGGATTAGGGTGTGTGTTTTGTTTTTTTGGTTTGCCTTTTATTTGGGGGGGGGAAGTGGTATGTGTTTTGTTTTATTTGGTTGGGTTTATATCAGGTTTTTTTTTTGTTTGGTTGTGGTTTGGGTTTTTTTATGTTTGTTTTGTTTTTTGGGTGTTTTGTGTTTGTTGTTTTTGTTGGGTTTATTTGTTTTTTGGGTTTTTTTTACCATGTAAGAGAAAGAAATGCTTTATTCTGATGGCAGCAAATAATTTTTCAGTGAGATGAGTTAAAATGCCTGGCCTCTTTCAAAGAGGGGATGGGACTCGGTTTGCCTGTTCAGTTGTCTTTATCAGTCAATGTGGGAATACAGCTGTGACTTCTCATAAGAGATGCAAGGTCATGCACTAGTTCTTCAGAGACCATATACAATTTCTGATAGAATAAATCTGGTTGTAGCTAAGGAAATTCAAAGTATGCTAAGTATGAAGCTTGCAGAAATGCACGTTTTGGTCTTAGATGTTTGGGTTTTTTTGTTATATATTGTTGTTGTTACTGAAATAAGATTTCCTGATAGAAAATTTTAAGACTGTAAAAACAATTACTGTCCTCTTTAATGATTTATCAAATTTATGTTGTTTTATTTTATCTAGATTTGGGATTTTACTAATAGTAATAGATTCCTGACTTTCCTCTCTGACTTTGAGGTACCTTCTCCCCAGCCTCACCCCAGGTCCCTTCCCTAGCTCTGCTACAGCTCTTCAGTGGCTAACAGAACACTGCAAAAGACTTGTTTGGAAAACAGTGAGTTCCCAGTATGTGTAGAAGGATCCACACCTTCTCTGAAGTCTCACGCCTCCTGCATTGCTAAGTTGCATGTTACTCTGAAAACATAATAGAATTGTAAGAAACCGCTAGGACTTACTCCAGGAAATTAAAATTTTAATGCAGAGCATGATATATATAATGTTGCTTCCAGAAAGCCTAATAATGAGGGGGAAGGGAGGATTTTTTTTTCTGGCTTGCCTGCTGGCTGTTCATATGTTAGTCAAATTATTTCGAAGATACTTGCCTAACTCAGAAAATTTTACTTTAAATAGGCTGCAGTTGTGATTTGTTAGTTTGTGAAAAGGGCATTTTTTTGTCCTCGTTGCTTGCAGTCTAAATAGTCACATTTGTACATGCTGATGCTTGTGGTTGCAGGAGCTATTTAGAATACAGTGAAGCAGAAGTTGGTTGTGGTGGTTTTCTGGTTGTTTGTTTGTGTTTTTTTTTGTGTGTGTGTTTTGTTTTGTTTTGTTTTTTTGGTTGTTTGTTTGTGGTTTTTTTGGTTGTTTCTTTTTGTGAAATGCAGCATTGACTATGCAAAGGGTAACTGCATGGTTTAGTGACTGATGATTGCCTGTTGGTACAGTTAGGGCAGAGGTAACTGTCATTCTGTGAGAATGTCATCATTCATTATTTGTATAGTAACAAGTAAAATGTGAGGGTCTGATGTTTCTTAAATGCTCCCCACCGATGACTTTATAAAGCAAGTAAAAACTTGTAAATTCAGTTAATAAACAATGTATAACATTTGAGTAATCTTCTTTAGAATTGAGCAAAGGCTAAATATACCATTTTTGGGTTTGTTTTAATAGTCTAAAGAACTTTTATTTGTAAGCAAGGCAGCTGCTTACACTCTGAAGGAGTACTTGAAAATGTAAGGGACTGCTTCGCACAAGATAATAGCTATCAAAGGAGGAAAACATAAAGGTGGTACAAAAGATAATTTCAAAGTTAAGATAACTTCATCTTCTCCTTTCTAAGTGTTACTTTTAGTGTCAGAGATTCCTGAAATTAAAAAGAACCACACCCAAAGCAGACACAGTTTATAAGGTTTCCCAGATGGCAAAGTTAATAATAAATATTGGTATCTTGAATTGTAGGTCAGTTTCTCATCTCTTCTGAAGTGTCTTCCTAGGCAGCCACACCAGCCATCATTCATGTATGTAAGTGAAAGGATAAAGACTGCAGAGTCTGATACACTATGAAGTAATTTGCCCCCTTCTCCTTGCACATTATATGTGGTACCTTAAAAAGAACAGCTGAATAAGCTCTCCAGTCCGTTTCTGGTTTTGGTGGCCTCAAGCATTGAAAGCCATGAGTAAAACCTTAAAGGCTTCAGACCTTTGATAATTAATTTTAGAGTTAGTTAAAATAGCTTGAGCTTTGCATTGTTGAAGTGTGGGTTTTTGGGGATTTTTTGGTTGTGTGGTTTGTTTTTTTTTCTTTCTTGAAGTGGCCCTCTGTAAATCAAAGGATAGAAATCCTTAGCAGAAAACTAAACCACTGGTAATCACAAGATTCTTTTTGGGGCTGAGCCCTTATGAAACATTTTTCAGTAACACGGCTGTTAAGGTAGAATTGTAAGAATCACAGAATGGCTGAGGTTGGAAGGGACCTCTGGAGGTCATCTATCTGGTCCAACTCCCATGCTTAACCAGGGCCACCCAGAGCTGGTTGCTCAGGACCATGTCCAGGAAGCTTTTGTATCTCCAGGGGTGGGGACTGCACAACGTATTTTGAATTATTGGAAGTTACTCATCCACACCCCTGTATCTGAACTTCCATGATGTCCTGATCATAATCGAGTTGGTGACTGTCACTTAGTCTTTTAAGGGGTTTATTTTTCATGGTGTGTGGAGACGGGTGTTTTTTTAAATAAATAATTTCATCGGTTTCTTAGCCAATACCTCGTGACATCCAGTAGAGAACAGTGCCAGACTCTAGGTGGCCCTTCTCTCTGAGACAGAGAGGAATGTCTCAGTAGGATCCGTAGCTAACGACAGTTCTGTAGTCTTTGCAGTTCAGAGATTAGTTGCAAGTACGTATTGCTTGTGTGAGCACTGTGGTAGATGGTTGGGACGGGAAATCCAAGTCACTGTCAGTATATGTAAAAGAATGTTAAATGAACACCTGACTGCAATTCAGCTAAAGAAACAGACTCGCAAATGACTTTCAGAGGCTATGACTTAGAGATGAATCATGTCTGATTTACTTGAAGTCTTGGTTAGTGTCACTGGAAGAGGACATGGGAAAGCTGGATGTTAGTTTGTGGGGGAAGGTTGGGGGGTCGTTTTGTGGTGTGATTTTGTGGGTTTGGTTGGGTTTTTTGTTGTGACTTTTTAATTTATTTTTTTTTAAGTTGGTGTATCTGTTAATGAAGAGAATTTTGGGCGTCAAAGTACGTACTTAAGAATGTAGCCATGTTGAGAGCAAGCGGTTTGAGGGTCTTTTGTAACCTTTTCAGTTAGTTTAGGTAGTGAAGCGGATAGGGAGAACTGAAGCACTGACTTACTCCAGTCTGCTCACCCTGCATCTCCTAGTTCCTGACAGGGCTAGTGTAGTTAATCAAGGTCTTCCCCACCTGTCTTCTTTTTAAATAGGGATGTATAATAATCCCCTTTGGGAAAGGGCAAAGCAGAATATCTCTGTCCTACCTGGCACAGTGTTGGGTGACCTGGAGAGAACAGTAATCCTATGTCTACTTAAAGATATTTTGTCAGACAGCTTTCTGCTTCCCCCTGTGTGGTGTGATAAAAAATGCTTTGAGGAGCAGAAAGGGTTATTGTATATTCAATCTACTGTGATTTACTGATAATCTAGGGAAGATAACTATAAATTTGCCTACCTTTTGGCATTGATACACCCTTTGAGATTTCTTCTTTCAGTGAAGATGCAATTTTCATTTTTATTTTTTTCCTTTTTTAAACACTTTCCTGCCATTCTGTAAGAGAACAAACTTCAGTTAAATCCCTCCATTACAGGGACAAATATTGTTGATTTTGTTTGTGCAATCTGTCAGACCTTCTCAAGACATGGAAATATTCCCTAAAACACTGACTGGCTCTCCAGTAGAAAGTTATTGATTCTGTAGTTTTCATATTAATGTGGATGAATACAGTATGTCATTCTCCTCCCTCCCATCTTTCTGTATGAACAAGCAGAATAGATCGTAGCCTGTCATTCCTGAAGCTTAAGAAGAGTTTTCCAATTGTGTTGTGCTTGACCAATTAAAACTTTTGTGAGAATCATCCACATGATGAAATACACAGTATTCTTTCTACTGTTGACTCCAGACGATCACAGTCTGCTTTGCTTGTTCCTTTTGCAGTCCACTGCTATCAGATGCTTTCTTTATTGCACAGCCCATAGCCGTAGTCTTCTAAAAATATCTAGGTTTATTTAGTCTGGAAAAGACTGAGGGGGACCTAATTTCAGTCTTCCATGACCTAAAGGAGAATCACAGTAAGACAGAGCCATTTCTTAGAGGAGCCAGGAGATCCATAGTCATGAATTTTTAACAGGAGAAACTTCAGTTGGTCATAGGAGGAAATTCTGGAGTGTTAAATACTGGGGCATGGGAAGAGAGAGTGGAATCTCAATCCATGGAGAGTTTTAATGTTGGACTGAGCAAGGCCTTGGGCAACCTGATACAACTTGCTCTGGAGCAGGAGGTCAGGGTAGATGACCTCCAGACACCTCTTCCAATCCAAACCTTTCTGTGGTTCTGTGCTGGCTCATTTTGGTAATTCTTAATCTCTCCATTGTGTAGTTATCTCTGACCAGCAAAGTGCTGCCTGTTTGTTTAAAACATAATCAGTTGATCTTTACAATGCATGTGTGTGTGTGCGCACGTGCTCTGCCCTCTTCAGTCTGCACAGTTCCTCTTTTTATGTACACAGAAGGCTCTTCAGCATCAGCTCAGGTGACTTCTGTGCTGACAAGCGTAGCCTTAAATAGCAGAATCAACTCTGCCAGACCATAGTTTTCACTACCCCCAACAGGTTCCCAAAAATGTGGGAGCAAGGAAGGGAGGACTACTTACTTCTATTTCCATTCCGCCCCTCTTGCACCTCATCTCTGCTTGAAATGTGAAGTGAATCTGAAGGATTCTGCTGTTCCCTAGAGCATGTCATTACCCATTTGAAGGAACCTAGCAGGTGAAGCCAATATATAAGGAGCATTTCTTTTTCTCCACTCTCTCATATGCACACAGTTGTGGATGTTTGTACTCAACAGAACCAGTGTGAAATTTAGTCACAGCCACAGCATGTGTTCCAATTTTCCAGGGAAACTTTCTCCCAGCTGTGAGTTAACCATTTCTCTACTCGTCTTTCTGCCTCTCCAGCATTTTGGGAAGTTTCAGTGAACAGTTTCTGTGACCATGGGAAAACCGAGAGCTGGAAGAAGATCTCAGTAGTCATATTGGGGAAAGGAGTAAGATTAAGTAAGGTTGGGTGTTGATGTGATGTATTTTTAAATTTTTTTTAGTTTCTTTACGACAGTTGAGGCACTTGTGTTTTTGCAGACTTGTTATACAATCCCTGCACCCCTCCATTTCTGCCCTGTGCTAGTGACAAACCTAAACTGAAGTTAAGCTGCACCTACAGACTACAGTTTACCTACTGTGAGTGCTGCCATACTGTTGCAAAGATTCTTACCCCAGGAAAGTTCTGTTCATCTGTGGAGTTTTGCCTGTCTTACTCTTAGGCTTCAACTACGTTCTTGAGGGAGATGGTACAGGTGCTGTATTGTGTAGGGCTAAAGGGTGTGCCTTTTTTTTAAGCAGACTGTTGTACTAAGAGTGAAGATTTCATTCCTGTTTGTGGAAGGTATCTGGTTTGTAGGCATATCCCTGTTTCAGTTTTGCAATCATTTGTTAAGATTGTTATTATGCTATTATAATGAAGAATAAATTTGTTTGATTTCATTCCTTGGCATGAGAAAAACATGTCTTGAATTATATTTTTGAGTTATCAGTGTATCCTTATGTAAAAGAAGGAAGCTTCCCATCAGCATGCTGGTGTGAAATAAACCTGCTGACTTTCCTCAAGACCCCAAGAGGGAATGCACATTCCTAGATTTAAAATCCTAATATTACTGTGGTAAACAACCCTCGTTTATAATGCCTAGTAATAAAAGTGATTCCAAATCACACACTGGTGGCGAGTCATATTTTACACCATTCTCTGAAAGAACCTTGTCACGAATGTAGAAAATAATACATGCTCAGAGCTTCCTGTAGTAATCAACATGAGGCAGAGGGTGATTAAGATACTCATTTGTAGAGGAAAACGGGTATTTTGTAGCACGCTGTCTTCAGCTGCTCTTTCTCTTTGGCCATATTAAGTTATGTTGTGGCTTTCTTTGCCCACTGCTGCTCTTTTCACTCATTTCTCTGTTTGGATTCTTTTTGTACTGTGATTCAGTCCTTCACAGAGCAGAAAAATGACATCTTCAGACTGCCTGCTGCCAGATCACAGCAGTTTCAATTGGAAACTTAAAAGCTGAAGCAGGTGCTGGAAACTCTATTCTCCCTTTGGTCTGATTCATTGAGTGCCAGCCTTCAGCTGAGGAATGGGGAAGGGAGAATTGATTCTGTGACTAAAATTTTGGACTGATTAATACTTGCAGTGGTTCAAACAGTAGTGTGAGGACTTCATAAATTAGCTGAATGTGGTGGAACTTGAGGTGGTTGCAGTGCAACTGAGGGAATTGTTCTAGATCTGATCCTGTGACACAGGACCAAGCTGCTGTTTGACGACCTTAGTATCTGCAGCAGATGCCATATCTTCTTAAGAGAAGACAGGAGCAACATAGTCTATTTCTGCTGTTTTTCCGGAAGCCCCTAAATTTGGTAAACTGGGGGGTGTTTTGGTTTTTGGGTGGGTTTTTTGTGTTGGTTTTGGATTTTTTTTTTTCTTTTTTTTTTTTTTCTGTGTTTCAGTTCAATCACAGCCTGAGTCTGCAGCTTCTGTTTAAAGACTGATTTAGAAAATCATGAATGTTTTCTGGGATGGTTCTGGAATGAGCTTCTGGTTTGTGTTTAGTTATTACAGCTACTAACTAATAGAAGATCTGGGAAAGGAAAAACTCTTGACTTGGTGAATGTTAGAGTGGCTACATTCATAATGTACAATGTCAGAGGTTTGTTTTTTTTCTGTCGAGCACAAATCAGAAATGGAATAATTCAGGTAGGAAGAGACCTCTGGAGGTCATCTGCTCCAATCTCCTGCTGAAAGCAGGACCACCTTGGAAGTGAGATTGTGTTCATGGTTAGAGCCAGATGTATTCTGACAATCTCCAAGGATGGAATTCCCACAACTTCTCTGACCAAACTGTCTTTCACAATATCTAATTGGCACCTTGTTGCACCTTGTGTTCACTGCATTTTATACTCTTCTGCATTCTTCCATCACTTTATTCCTATTAGAAGACACTCATTGCCTAGAAGTGTAATGTAATAAAAGAATGAAGGAACATTCTAGCTCGTTTGGACTAGATTAGAGACTTTTGTAAGTGCTTCTGCTGTTGGCTTTTTCAAGAGCTAATGTTGATTCAAATACAGCCTTGTAAGCTCTGCAGTTTCTTCTCCTGTAATGTGTAACGACAGTAGCAGTTGTGGAATACCAGCAGGCACCGAGTCTTGAATATGATTATCAATGGAATTTGGCTGTTTGGTTCCAGAGCTCGATCTAGAAGTTGCAGTAGTCTCTCAGTGTAGGGCATCTGCCTCTCTGGATTATCACTCAGCATTGACAGGTGAACGCAGTGCTACGAGGAGAAAATCCTGAAGCTCCTTAAGAGGTGTCTGAGCAATGATTTTTGTAATGCCGAACGGGCACGTGAGAATAAAATATTTAGAAAGGTTTATCTTCAGACAGTGCTTAGTTATCAGCCTTAGCTTTTTGGAAAACTAATTGAGATGTTACAGACCAGAACCTTTTCATAGCAGCCTTATATTCACGTCTCAATAGTCTGGACCAGAACTGAACACGTTTTCAGGGCGAATACTAGCTTATGCATCCTGGTTGGTGGAGGGCAGTGAAAGAGTTAAAGTGAAGCATCAGGGTTTTTTGTCCTGTTTTTTTTTGGTTTTGTTTGTTTGTTTGTTTTTTAACCACTCTGAACAGGAGTAACTGTTGCTTCTGCTCAGCACTGATCCTTTTGTCTGTTGCTTTTTTTAAAAAAAAAAAGAAAAGAAAAAAAACACAAACCGACAAAACAAAAGAAATCCAACAAAAAAAACCCACAACCAAAACCACACACACAAAAAAACCACAACAAAACAAACCAGCCAACCAAACAAAAATCACCCAAACCAAAACACCGCATTCTGTTTAATTCAGTGTGATAAAACATCCGTTATTTGTAAGTTGATTGAGCATAAAGTATTTCATTATAAGATGGTCATCCATCACTGCAGGCTGGGGGCTGCAAAAAACATTAACTGTGCGCTTTTGGCTGGAATGCAGCTTCTCCAGAATAATGCAGCTTCTGTGTAAAGTATGCAGCATTAAAAAATGGACTGTTCAGGAAAACAGGTGCTTGCCTTGCTCTCCCAGCGCTTTGGGATTTCATCCCAAGATTTTAGAAGAGCTCTCGAAGTCTTTCTGTTACCTAGAGTCACTTTTTGGTTTTAGGCACTGGCCTCGGAGCTGAACAAAATGCTGCTCTGTGTCAAGTGTTTTCATTCTGACAAGGCCGTGAGAATTTGCTAGCTGTTTAAGTGCTGCTTTGTAGAAAATGGTGTACGGTTTACTACCTCATTTGTTTGCTCCTCTGAAAGTCAGGTTGCCTTTTTAAAATAAAGTTCCTTAACGCTGACACCCCAAAAGTGAGTGACCAAGCACTGCCAGGTTGTTTCTAGATGTGACTTCAGTATGTCCCTATTAATTTCCTTGATACTTCACAAACTGAACTACAGGTTTTCTGTGTGATAGATTATAATGGTTATTTTGATCTTGTCATATATGGCAAGTGCTTGTCATATTTCTTCAAGTTAAATATGAACTTGAAAAATAGCTTCCTTCACCAAGATTCTTTGTTAACTTTTAGTTTTGGGGAAACATGGGATCATGGTGAAGGTTCTACAACACAAGTCCTACAAGGAGTAGCTGAGGAAACTGGGTTTGTTTAGTCTGGAGAAAAGGAGGCTTGGGGAAGATCTTATTGCTCTCTACAACTGCCTGAAAGGAGGCTATAGCAAAGTGGGGATTGATCTGTTCTCCCATATAGCAAGTACTAGGGTAAGAGGAAATGGCCTCAAGTTGTACCATTTAGGGCGATTTAGATTGGATATTGTGAAAAATTTCTTCACCAAAAAGGTTGTCAAACCCTGGAACAGGCTGCCCAGGGAAGTGACTGAGTCACCATCCCTGGAGGTGACTTTTAAATAAGATGCATAGATGTGGTGCTGAGGGACATGGTTCAGTGGTGACCTGGCAGTGCTGGGTCAATGGATGGACTTTAAGTTCATTTACAGCCAGGATGATTCTATGATGCCAGGATGATTCTATGATTCCATGATAGGGCAGGAATCCTTTATTGGATTGCTATTACTGTGAGCTGCTTTTTTGAGACTACTTCCAGGTAATCTAATGGGACAGCACTTAAAAAGGCCAAATGCATCCCCTTTTCCTAGGAGGGACTGAAGCAGAGATGAAGTGACTTGACCAGGAGCATGAAAGGGAGACAAGTGGCAGAGACTAAGCATGTACTGATTTACCTATCTGTGGTCAAGGATCTCGCTACCATCTAAAGCTCAGTTTATTTGCCTTTGTGCTTATATCCTGTCAGAGCAAATTCTGTATGTCTGGGCTTGAAAATAAAAAAGAAATTCTTCTTTTTACCAAGTCTTGGGAACAAACACTGTTGAAGTATAATGATTCCATTTCAGAGGTCATGGCAGCAGAAATGCTGGGGTTGAGAGGTTAAAGCAGTGTTGTGTCCACTGACCTGTTCAGCGTGTGTTGTATATTCCAGCTGGGGAGCTGGGCTGTGTTGTGCCCTAAGGGAAAGAGAGAGGTATTGAAGAAGCCCCTGTAAGTGTGTGAACCAGGGGCTGACTTGAACAAACAGCCCCATTTATCTGGCTGAGTTGAAGTTTTGTGCTGTGCTGTCACTTTTAGATCACTGTTGCTGGACAGCATGCAGTAAAGATGGCCTCCATAAAATTAGGACAAGATCACTCAGTTGAGCTTCTGAAACACTTTAGTGTTTTCTTCTGTCATGGGCATGTATTCGATAAAAAAATATTAGCAATAGACCAGAGTAGATATATTTGGCACTTTCTTAGAGAGAGACTGTAACCAGTATTCCTTTCTTAAGGTATAGTGCTAGTGGCTTATATACCAAGGAGTTACTCATACTCCTTACACAAGCCTGCTGCTCAGGATGCCAGTTATCTGTCATCTGTTAAATGACCACTTCAGAGACACTGATGCAGCAGGCAACCAGGACCATGGGGTTTCTATGTCAAGCCAGGCTGTACCTGAATCTTTATTTGGTGTTTGCACTCTTCCCAGAAGACGTATGAACTGTCGGTATATACGTGGACTCTTCATGCTCTGGAAGACTTTGTCTAAACTGGGAATGTTAATGGTGCGAGCAGAAGAATTCTGTCCCAGATCGCAACTGATCATTGGCCAAAGGTGTTGGTGGGGAGCTTTGACTTAGTCTGGTGCTTCAGAGTATCAGATTGTCTCATGGAAACAGTTACATTCATAGGCTACCTGTGCTTCTGTGCCTTGCAGCAGAGGTTCGTTAGATTCTTCAGACACTGAAACAAAATCAATAGTATTTTACCTTATAGATTGAAAGAAAAAAGTGTTCTTGGCAAGTTTTGTTAACCAAAACAATGGTTTAAGAACATCAGTTATTGACCTCGCCAGCAAAGATTGTCCCTTGCCAGGGGAACAGCTAGTTCAGGTTGAACCCCAAATGGCCCCAAAGTCTTGCCGCTTGGAAGAGAATCATTCTGAACTACCATGTACATTTTCTGCTGAAGATGATCATTTCTATTTAACTAAGTACATAGATGCTCTGAGTCTGGAGGAGCTGGTAAAATAGGAATCAAAAAATACTTTTCCACCTCTCACTTGTTAATAAACTTGGTTCTTTCCTCTGGGATGCTGCTATGACCCTAGTATTTAATGGTGTTTGTTAATGTAGGCTGAATTACTGTCTTAATATATGGACATGGTGAAGTGTAATGCTTAGGCTCCCAACTGGTAAACAACAGCTTGTGTATTCCTCTGTCCAGACTGCAATAAGGGCAACTAGACTTTTATGAATGTGTGGAATCTCTTAATTTCCTCACATCAATTTTTTTTTTAGGTAATTTTAATTCTTTGCAGACATTTTATTGTTTTACAGCCGATGCATGATTCCAGGATAGGGGGGGGAGGAAGAAATAAATTAATGGATTTGAGGGCTGATACAACATTCTTTCCGTGATGCCCATCATAAGATACATCCTATTTGTTG
Organism: Chloroceryle amazona; assembly: GCA_027560015.1. Taxonomy (NCBI): domain Eukaryota; kingdom Metazoa; phylum Chordata; class Aves; order Coraciiformes; family Cerylidae; genus Chloroceryle; species Chloroceryle amazona. Next base: position 56,320 of record JANHFX010021587.1, on the reverse strand, counting down.
ATCACAGAATTTATACTGCATTCACGGGCATCTTCAGTTGCAAAAACTGTAAATGAGTGTTAAATCTCAGGCTTCTGCTTCCCTTCAGGTACCATCAGCACCTTATATCAGTAGATAACTCTAGTGCCTAGTGGTATGCAGAAATTAATTTCCTTCCCCAGCCTATTCTCAAGAGCATAATATTCACTTACTCTCATCATTCTAGTAATTGAGCTGCCTTTTAATGGAGGCAGTCTGAATTTCTGCTTTTGTGTGTGTACACAGATTACTGATTGCTCCAATTATTGCTGTGGGGGGAAAAAAGGAGTTGGTTAATGTTTTTGCTGTTGCAACGTCTTAAGGCCACAGTTGGATTGGCTGTCACCAGGCCAGTCTGCTTCTGTTCTCTTTCCACTCCTCTAGGTTTGAAACTAATATTGCCATGATATCTCACACCCTGCTCTCTCTGAGGCTCCCATTTTGCATCTGTGATAACTGAGTGTGTTGGTTCTTGAGCTCTGGGCAGTTGTGTTTCGCCATTAGCACTTGAGAATTTTACTTTCTGGTAATAACAGGGCAAGTCACAATGTCTCCCAGATTAGTTCAGGTTGGATAGAAGAATTTGTGTAAATCATAACAGCAAGGTACATTAAACATTTGAGAGATTTTTGTCATTAAAAGATTCTCTTTCCCCTTGGGCCATCAGGCTTTTCTTCATTTCATTCTTTGGATTCTGTATGTCTCACTGATAGGTTTTAGATTCTCTGGCAACACAAGAAATGTCTTGGCTTGTTTGGGATTTGTTGTTCTTCAATTTCCTTTTAATTTTTCCCCTTGGCACTCATGGGCTTCCCTTGAGAAAGAGGTAAACAGAACGAGGTAACATCCAGACAGCTAATTGATGATAAAACTGTAATCTCTTTCTCTAGACTCTTAGAAATAGTGAAGCTTTCCTTTTCACAACATGGTGAATTTGCAATGAGAGAGCTATTCATAGCATGGTAGGCACACAAAGCTGTAGAGAATTACTGTGCTTTAAAATACCAAAGAAAAAGTTTTAATTTCTCCTGGGCTTTTAAATTGCCTACTTAGTTTGGGCCTGGTACTGTGCAAGATGTGTAAAATATCATAGTGAAGCAAGTCCGGTGACTGAATAGAGTTCTGTAGAGTGTCACAACCTAATTGCTCTGCCTTCGACATGTGCCAATTTCTTTTAGAGAGGAAAAAGAGTGCTTAAACTTGACACACATCAAACTTGTGCTGTCAGTAAGATGGACGGATCAGTCTATCCTCTGGACTTGGCAGTGTGCAATGCAATTCCCCACAGGTTTCATTTAGCCTGGTCGGCCTTGTTAGAGTGGCCGTGCTCTCTCTCTCGTATTAGGAGGGAACCTTGGGAAACCTGGCCCTAATTCACAACAGCAGCAAGATCAATAACTATCAGTGTTTGGTCAAGGGCAGATGAATTTGTCATGGGATGACTGCTTTTTGCTTTGGTTTAGTTTGGTTTAGTAATTTCATTTAGAGTTGAATGTCATTGGCTCGGAGGAGTGCCCATGGGTTCTGAAGTTCAGAGCTGGTGCGGGTTCATCAGAAGAACTGGCTGCTATCATGTGCATGGTGATTTTCTGTAAGAAATCTCTGAAAACAATTTCAGCTGGTTCTAAAGGGAGAGAAAAGATGAAGTTTACCTTCATTTCACTCACCCTGTTGTTATGGGGTGGTTTTGGCTTGTTTGTTTGTTTTAAAGTTCCAGCTAGCTGTGAAACTCATTCCAATTCAGCTTACTAAAGGACTTTTTCCTGGTAGGTGTGTGGGAAAGTTGATTTCTCTTCCCTGGAAGTTGTTCAGAGCTTCATGTGAAGTAATTTCCACCCATGGGAAAAAAAAAAATAAATTCAAACCTTCAGAAAGGCAAAGGATTTCAAATCAGTTTTTGTAGATGTATTGAGGAGTTTGTTTTTCTGGAGCAGGATTAAGTGCCATTACAATTGACACTAACAGTTTAGAGCTTGCATCTGTCTGAAAAAAAAACGGAAAAGTAGTTGTATATTCCAGAACCTAGAAGAGGCTCAGATCAGCTGTATTCCCCGATCTCATTTCCTTGGGAGCGATCTGCCACTCTGTAAATGACATTAAAATTTACTTAAGTAATTCTGAATTTGCATATGTGGCTTTACATACCATGGGTCTCGATCTAATCTTTCTCTGGAATGTGCTAGCGTAATCACGTGTTGCTCAGGTGCTCATTCTCTGGTATAACAGAGGAGGAAGAATTTATAGAAAGCAAGGATGGAGTAGCATTGAAGTTACACTTAAAGGTAGATGGGTATTAGTGTTAACACTGGCAATGAACACATGGCAGGAAAAGCCTCCCTTTTCCAAATTGATCTATGTAGAGCTAATTGATTTGGTGACTTTCTTCAGAATAGTCATGTCCTTTGAGATGTATTCAGATCACAGAGTGGGAGGAAAGACTCTAGGATTCATAGCAAGGTCTTCTCCTGGTGACTTTCAACCTTGCTATACCAAATTACCCCTCAATTCACTTCAAGAGCTCTACTTAGTTTGAACCAGAGCCTTTTGAACATAACCTCCGTCTAGTAAGTGTCAACCATAGCTCAGAAAAAAGGTTTGTCAAGATTATTCCCATCCCTGCTCTCTCCTCAGTGCTAAGAAATAAGAGCAGAATTAAACAACTAACCTGAAATAAACTGCTCTCCTGTGTTTTTTTCTTTTTCTATACTCAGCAATCTGTATGACTGGAGTTAGAAATTGAAGGAGAAGTAGTTGTGTCTACTCTTAAGTCCATCTAGATAGGAACCATGAAAGCTTGCACTTGGTATAGCTCCATATTTCCTGTTGATGTTTGTTTGCCTTGTGAATGAAGTGAGTATCTTCTTCTTCTCATAGTATCATTCCTGCTGGAAGTGTGCACTGCAGCTGGATGAAAAGTGCTTAGAATAATAGTGGAGAGACAGTGTAATTTTGGCTGAAGATACTCTAGCAAGTACCTGCGTATGAAAAAGTGCTCAGGGCTTTTTAATGGGCACTTAGAACAGATGAATTTGAAGCCTGGTGTCAGATGAAGCCCGGGATAACTAATGGCTAAATCTGGTGGGACTGTCAGTGCTCCTGCTTAACTGGCAGAGGTAGAGAATTCCTATAGGAGACAATATTTCAGTTGAGGTTATGCTGTCCTGACCAGAGGATATCAGCAGTCAAATGCTCAGTATGCATTCTGTCATCCTTCCCCAAAAGAAAATCTCAATTCTGAGGGGCGCTTGAGATCTTGGCACTATGGAGCAATCATTTGTTAAAGTCATGTTTAATGAAAGGGAGATAAACACATGAAGCTGGAGTGTGACAAATGAAAGCATTTGTGCCATTGTAATGAAATTAGGCAAACAGAACAGGCTTGACAGCTCTGGGTTCCCCCTGTCAAACTGCATTTGTAATTCTAGACTTGCATTCATGTGTGGCTGTGAATGGCACCGTCTCCCTCTTGATATGGTGGGCCTGGGCCCCTGAATGACCACTTTAATTCTCGGGGAATTAGCTTTGAAGAGTATATTTTACAGGCATACCAAAAAGGATTGCAGTTAATTCTCACTTCTTCATAGGCCCAAAATTAAGGATAATCAAGCCAATGTTTACGTATATCATAATTAAAGCTTTTGGTAACATTTATTGTAGTGAAGCATTGATTTCAGAGAAGCTTGCTTCCCCACGGTGAGCTTGTACGCTGTTGTGCAAACCCAACAGCTTTACAAAGCGGCTTGTAATACTTCTGTGTTCTGGAAACTGGGATGTAGGCTTCTGAATCCTCAGCTTCTCCCTATCTGTCAGAATCTAGTTCTCTATTAAGAGCTTAGATTGTCATAATGATATTTTGGGGAATCTGTAGGGAATGTCAGGTGGCTACTCTTTTTGATGACCTTTTATTTATCACATTTAGTAGACATAGCCATTGTTATTTTCAGGAAATAGGACTAGAGATTTCTGTGATCACATTAGCTGCTAGGACAGACTGGGTAAGTAGCACTCTGTTCTCATTTCTAGAGATGTTCTTACCTGAAATATGCTAGGCATTGCACCATGCAACATGACAAAAACACCTTGAGGGGAGAGATGACAGAAGATTCTTTCCACCTGAAACTTTGACTGTACCAGGACTGTGCAGAGGGGAACAAATATGCAGGACTGTACCAGACTGTGCAGAGTCAGTTTTCCTCAATTTTCTGTGGCATAGACTCCTCAAGCTCCTAAGCAGGAGTCCTGAAGAAATGGATTTCTGCTCCATTGAAGTGTTATCTTTGTCTTTTTCCCGCCTTAAGAAGAAGGGAGAATGCCTATTCATTGTACATTTCAGTATGTAAGCGGGGAATGTAATAGCACATGCTTGAAGCATTGCTCTTGTGTGAGCTCGTCCACATTGGAAAGGTGCGTGGGATTCAACTGAGACAGCCTTTCTGAAGGCTGAGCGTCAAAGGCCAACAGCTGCTGCATAAGAGGAGTCCAGGTCATGTGGTTTGGGTTGCAGTTGCCTGTCCTGGGGACAAATGATGTTGAAATAACTTGTCATAAACAATTTTTTCTTGTTCATTTACTCTGATTCGGAACGCATAGCCGATCCTGATAAGAGTCATTCAGGAGTGAAGAGTTGAACTGCCAGAGAAAGCAGCTTATGTGAGCGTTTTAGATCAGGAATGTGCCAACAGTGTGCTAACAATAAGAAACCTCTTCCGAGGGGGACGTGCTCCTATACTTCAGGAGAAAGGGGATGCCGGAGGTCTGATGCAGCTTGTTTGCTGAAGTGCCAGAACGGCTGGATGGGATTGCTGAAATGGGAGTTAGGTGCTTAAACATGAATTAGTTGTTTAAATATCTTTACAGGCGTGTGTGTCTAAGCACAAATCATCCATAGGATGAATGAAGGAAGCCATTGTGGTCTCAAAGGAATTCTGTCCTCATATTAAAATTACCAGCCTGAAGAATTAGCTTTCTGATACACTACTTAAGATATTCTTTCCCTTTTTCTCAGTCTCCATGTAGTGCTTTTCGGCTAGCTGAGCATTTTTGGGTGTAGTGCTGGTGCTGGTCTCTGTTGGCTTCCCTGAAATTTCATTGAAGGCACCTGTGTGAAAAGAATGGGACGTGCTTTCCAGCTGGTTCCCAGAGCAGCTCGGGATCTTCATGTGAGACTGTATCATGTTTTAATAGAATATTCTCTAGATTTGAGTGAATTGAAAAGGAAGGCTGCTTGTAGGAATCTGTAGTGAAGTTTTGATCTCATGGACACTTGCTCAGTCTTTCCTCTTGTAATGCCCTAGCTTGAGGTCATGCTTTCAGGGCTGGTAGTTTTGGGTAGGTTTTTTGTTTTGGTTTTGCCCTGGAATTGAAAGCAGTTACCTAAGCAGAGAACAATCTGATGGTTTCTAGTTTGAACACTGAGAAATGTCTTGTGCTAGGAAATATACTTGGAGAAACATCTCTTTCATCAATTCTCAGGTATCTCACTGGTTATGGTTTCCTCACTTGCAATGCCTGAACCTGGCGGAACAAGAACCAGAGAGCTGAAAAATCAAGCTGCTGGTTTTTTCAATGCTTTTGTAAAAGTTCAAGTATGTACTTCCAAACATTCAATATTTACTTTATATAGCCTTTGTTTTGGCAAAGGAATTATTGGAGTTACAATTGATTTCACTGCCCTTTCTGAGGTTCTTCGATATTTTCAGCAGAGCGTAGCATTGCTTTTACGTTAGGTGCCAGAAGAGATCAAGACTTTATGTAGTGTCTCTTTCATGAAGTTTTAACTTGCTGGGCAGAACAGTTCCCTTTAGAGACTATGGTCCTACCTTATGAAAATATTGTGAAAATTATTAAGTTCCTACTGTTCTGTGCTCTAGATTAGGCTTGAGCTATGGTAAAAGTAAAAGCTAGTGGAGGCCACCTTGCAGTTGTAGTTACTGATCTGAAAAGGCTAGCAGGTTGGTTCTGGACGCTGTCACGCTCAGCATATAAGGCTATGAAAACCTTTTGGGGAGAGAGCTTCTGAGCTAACTTAACTGGGCTCAACAGGATTAAATGAAAAGAAGGGCTGATCTTTGACATCTGACTTGTTTGCAAAATGTTTACTTGGCTAAAAATTTCCGTGTAGCTTTAGTGCCACTTTCAGATGCTGAACTGATAATTCAATGAGAGTAATCTGCTTCAAGACGGGATAGAGCAAGGACAGCTACAGTGCGAGTGGTTTTCGTGCTTGCAGCCTTCTTGTTGAAGCAAGCACTGCTACTGAGTTCTGCTTTGAAAAGGGAGCTGGTGAGCCCTGTAAGTCCTCAGTGCTTGCACATGGTGCTGGTAACAAGAGCTCATTGTAGTAATCAAGTGAATACTCCTCAGATGCAATTAGTGTGACTGGTGTTTCACTGAAGTTTAGATTTCAGACAGTAGTCCTCTGGTTGATAAGTCTTGCACTAAAATACTCTCTTCTTGTTTAGTATATTTTAAATGTTGGTTTATTTTTTTTCAATAACACAGCACTAACATCCCCTCTGAAAGTTTTACAGCATACCCAGTCAGTTTCTGAGAGGGTAATGTAAAATGCTGTGTTCCTGTAAAAACTAGTCTCCGAGTATCAGGGAAGCTGACCAGAGTTGCTGTGTAATCAACAGTATGTGCCTAAATTAAATCCTAGCTATGACAAGCCATTTTGTGATCTTCATGTAGGTTGGGAATTTCAGTTAGACTGCAGGGGAATCTAATCTTTAACCACGTCAGGATTCACAAATTTAATTGAAAGAAAGAGAAAAAAAAAAAAACTAACCAACCCAAACAAAAAAAAACCTGCACAACTTCCCCCCATTGTAAAGAAAAGAGCTACCTGTTGTCCCAAAAACAGACTGATGGAGAGTGTGGTAACCTCTGCTAGCAAGTTTGTCTTCTTATTTCACCTGTGCAGCTCTGTACATCTGCTGAAGTCCCAGTTTTTGTATTGATCAAGGCACAGATTCCATCCCAGGTCTCACTGGGTTGATGGTGGCTGGAGGAATTAACAGGATTGTGATGGTGTTGACTGTTCTATAGAAGGGATCAGTTTTGGGAAAGAAGAGCATGAGCGTTGATCTGTAGTAGTCATACTATATTTAATATTATCCAAGTGCTTGTAACCAGACAAATGTTCTATAAAGCACACTTAAATAAACACTGATGAAAGCATGTTTTATGATCCTCTGCATTTCCATGAGCTATTAAGAGGTGACACAATTGTAATGTCACACCGGGATATTATCTGACAAATTGGGGGAGTTGTTCTTAAGCCAAAGAGATTGAATCATTACATTCCTTTTAACCTCTCACAAGTTAGTGGTGTTGGCCTGATTTGAACTGGTGGCTGAAAGGTAAGAGACTGGGCAATGATTCCCAAAGCTCTTTTTTTTAAATTGCAGCTTTGAAAATTTGGCAGCAAAATTATTGCACATTGATGGTCTTAACTATTTAAAACGAACCCCCTGAATTATTCTTCCTCCTTCATTTCTTCACCATAATTTGTCGCAGTTATCTGCGATAGGCTTTCTGATAGGCTTTTTACTTTGATACTTAAGGCTTTCCAATAGGAACTATGATAAAATTAAATTTCTCTTATCTTAAATTCAGGAAGGTTTTTTGGTTGTTTTTTTTTTTTTTTTTAATTTTTAAGTAAAATAATAGAGTTTTATGTTGTTGATATAAAAGTAGCAGCTTGCCTAAGGATTTGAGAATTGCAAGCTTTTTTATCCACCACCTTAAAGAAGCTTATATGGCAGATATTGGACATTGGATCATCAGGAATAAAAACGCTACTGTTCCTGTGATGCTATAAGTCATTAGACTTGTTAACTTTTATTAGGAATAAAATGTAAGTTTCAGCAAGTTGACCCAAGTATTTATACATAAATATTTCTGGTATCAGGACTGTCAAAGTTACTTTTAATGCACACTTCTTTGCACGTGTAGTGGCTGTATTGTGGTTGCCTTCACCTGCTTTTTAATGCTTTTTCTCCTAAATTATCCTCTGGACTCCTCTTACCTTGATTGCCTGTGTTGTGGGGTTTTGTGTTTAGTTTGGTTTGTTTTTTGGAGTGGGTTTTTTTGTTACTTTCCCTAGGTCTGGCTATTCTTTTCTGTATTTCCTTTCCATTCCCAAAACTGCCATGGATTGTCTTGAAAAGTTTAGGGAGCTTGTTAGTTGTTCTTTCTCCAGCTCAGCGGCTCAGTGCATATGCTTTCTTGTGTTGCACCTTTAGAGAGGATACTTGCTGTCCAAAGCAGCAAGTGAAGTGCCTTTTTTTCTTCTTTGGTGCTTATATGGGTATTCTGACAGAATAATACAGGTAATAAGACAGAAGAGTTTTTAAATTTGCCTTGTGGGTTTTTCCTGTCTTTGCCAAGCAAACTTCTAATGTTGCAGAAACACAGTTTGCAGTAGATAGAGCTGCAAGAGAGCCAACTGACCTGGTTGTACATTGTTGCTATGCATGCAATAGTGTGAGGCTCTGCATGTAGTAGGGTGTTACAGACGTGGTGGAAGGTGAGGCAGGGTCTGTATATTTCATATGATCATGCAATTCCAGGAGTGCTAGGAAAATGCAACCATATCTGCCAGTTAAATAAAGCATGAATTTAGGCAGCAGTGGCTCTGTGATTTTTTTTCTTTTTTGTAGTGTGTTCTTGCAATGGGATTTGTTTTAGAGGGCTCCAGTGTTTTGAAGATGGTTTGTGAAGTTCACTTCCTTACAATTACTTTAAAAAATATATATGTATACCTGTGTATGTATATATTTAAAAGCAACTCTGACCTTCCCACCAGCCTTCTGAAATGAAGCTATTGCCGGTGTCTCTCCTCTGACATTAAGCTTGCTGTAGATTCTTAAAATGTATCCTAATGAACTGAGTCTAATGTCTATTTAAAATTATTTTTTCTTGACAGAACTATCTGAAATTGAACCCAATGTCTTTCTTCGACCTTTCCTGGAAGTAATCCGTTCCGAAGACACTACAGGCCCCATAACTGGATTGGCCCTGACCTCTGTGAATAAGTTCCTCTCCTACGCACTAATAGGTATGTTACGTGGCTTCCTGGGATTTACCAAAATGCCAGCCAGATGCATCTCCGTGACACATGTCTTTGGCCAGGATACACGCTTGCAGTCTGAATGAGTAGGTAGGGGGAATAAGAAAACTGTCATTACTAGTGGGGAAATAGGCATCTGCAGTTTCCTGAGAGCGTACCTGATGGTCTTTCACAGCACTACAGCAATGGCTGGAAGTGGAGCCAGAGCTTCTAGTCTGCCCTGACTGCTGCCTCTGCTTATGGCCTGCTGCTGGACTGTGGTGGTCACCAGATGCTTTGTAATGCAATCTGAGCAAAGCGGCTGGGGAGGGACAAAACCAGCTTGGATTGCAATGCTGTAATATATGGAAACACAGTGAAATTTATTTAGTATTGTGGGCTAATACTCTGCTCTAGAGGAAGGATGTTTTATTGCCCAGTCCCAGCCCCTGTCTGGTGGTGTACTAGTGCTCTTGTTACAGCTGTCACAGCAGAGATGGTTTTGCCGCTGCTTGGACTTTAAAAAGTGCATGTTCTCCTTTATATTTGTGAAAGACTAATAACGTGCACGTGGTCAGTTCCCATGGCTCAGCTGACTGGTGGTAACTCATTAGCTGACTTTCTGCCTTCAGTGTGGCATCCTGTTGGTAGTGATGCTTGATTTTTCTGTGTGATTCTGTTAGTAGTTTCTGATCATACCTGGGTGAATTACAAAACTTGTTCTCTGTATTTGTTTACATGTGGTCTCAATTGGAGAAGATTATTTTACTTGTCTTCCTCTCTCTCAAGTTCAGATTTCTTGATTTGTTTCCTCCCTTACATTGTAAGTGAATGTTGTTGATCTTTGGGCACTGTTGGTTTAAATATTTTGTTCTTTGGGGTTAGAATGAGGGAAGTTGGGGAAAGAAAGGCTTGATGTACAATCATAGAGTCATAGAATGTAGATGCAGATCACTTTTGTGGGAAATGCACAAAATTAATATGAGCAAAAACGGTGATATGGAAAAAAAAGTTTGATGGAAATTCAGTGTATCAAGACATCAATTAGCGGGCACTATTGGGTAGAATTGAGCGATAAAACAATAAATAAAATGATGCAATATTCATGTAACTTCATAGGACAATAAAGAAATCTTAATAAATAAGCCTGTAGATCATGTCCCTCTGAAGGGACTAAGCAGTAATGCAAAACATATTAGTTTCAAAATAGAATGAGGGGTGCACTCTTCTTGGATTTTGTGGTCTGGGTGGGATCAGAACATCAGATTGATAACCACATGTTCAGGTAAGTGTCTGCACAGGCAACTGACTACAAGTACTTGATCTGAGGCAGTAACAGGCAAAAATGCGGTAAAGAATTTATAGCCTTTCTCTAGCTACTTGTTGGTGTGTCTTTGTAGTAGACAGTGGAAAAGACCTTCTGCCTGGCTTTTGTTGTGGAGCAGAACCTGTAATCTAAGACCTCCATTGCTGCTTCAGGTGACATTCACAGTAACCTTGTCCTTTGTGCTGCTCCAGATACCAGTGAGGCCAGGATTAGTGGTGCTGACTGAACACCTGGCAAGGGCTGTGTTTTTAGATTAAAGCTTTATGGTCGTGTATTTCTCTCTGAAATGTAAAACTGAAGGTAGTCTAAAGACTGTTTGCCTAAAGATAGGAGAAGGTTAAAACTATCATTACTATACCAATCTGTTTCAAGCTGTATGGAGCAAGGAAGGACTCTGGCATAACCAGAGTGAGGAAATTCCAGTGTGGCTGATATTTGTGGTGCATTTTGGGGCTGCACAACTGAGAGATGAAACCAGCACTTTTTTTGAAATGTGTCACTAGCTGTGTCTGTTCTCTGAGTGGATGGCTTTTGCTGTACACATTGGGTAGAAAACCAGTGGGCAGTGAAAGGGCCAAACTCCTCTGATAATTATCTTTGTTTAAAACAGCTTTCTTTTGCTATTTCCAAAGCATTTAATCGCCAATCCTCATGCCGTCTCGCTGTTTTTCTTACTCTGTCACATGTCAGCAGGTGGTTATCTGTCTACTTTGCAGGTCAGTATTACTGAGGGGTATGTTTTAAAACCAGTTAGAAAAGTGTAATTCTTGAGTAGCCTTTGAGACTTCTGATCTCTTGTAGGCTGAATTGTGAACATCTGTTCTGAGATTGTTGGATGCAGCAGGCTGCTAATGGTGCAGTCACAGCTCAGTTAGATAAAATGACTTGATGGCCACAACGTAGGTGTTGCAGTAGGCACGGTTAGCCTCGCAGAGGTTAGCCTCTGCTCTCAGTGCTGCTGTTTCAAGAGTTACAGGTGATAAATTACAGAGTAATTTTTAAAGTACAAGAAAACTGCATAACATTACTAAACTCCTGTTGATTTTTATCACTCAGATTAGTTCTTTCCTTACTCAGCAGTTTTGCACTAGCTTGCTGCCAGCCTTTTTGATGAGCTCAAACCTTAGCTGTGGGAAGACTAGCGGCTGAATTTCAGAATTGTATTTTTTCTATTTTCCTTAGAAAAGATGTGTGCTCTTTGTATTACTGCAGTGTGTCCACAGCAGCTACTGGTTCCATTTCTAAAGTTATCTTTCCCTGAAGACTGAGAGGGGATCTTATTAATGTTTACAAATATCTGAAGGGTGGCTGTCAAGTGGAAGGGGCCAATCTCTTCTCAGTGGTGCCCTGCGACAGGACAAGAGGTAATGGACACAAACTGGAACACAGGAAGTTCTGCCTCAACATGAGGACAAACTTCCTTACTGTGAGGGTGACAGCCTGGATCAGGCTGACCAGAGTGGAGTCTCCTTCTCTAGAGATTTTAAAAACCCACCTGGATCTGTTCCTGTGTGGCCCGCCCTAGGTGATTGTGCTCTGGCAGGGGTGTTGGTCTCGATGATCTCCAGAGGTCCCTTCCAACCACTACCATTCTATGATTCTATTATGCACCTGAAAACTGCATATCCATAAGTGAGTAGCTGTCACTCAGCTTCCAGAGAGAGTCCTTGCTGTTTGGGCAGTTTAAAATTTATTCTCCCCTCTACCTTCTCTGTATCCTTGGTGATTTATTTTATTCCCATTAAAGGCGTTACCTATCAGGATTCTGGATTTCCCTGATAGTAGGGAGCCGGGATTTTCTGATTTCTGCTTGTTCTTTTGCCTGCCTGTTATGAGACTATACCGCATATGAAATGCCTGTGTCTAGATGGGGTCTCCAGACCTTTGCACTGTAGGTGGCAATTTTTGAACTGCTATTCCGCTTCCTCCAAACTGGGTATTTTGTTAGTGATTCTGAGCAGGCATTGACACATCTTTCGGTACTGTTTTCTCATGGGGGAGCAAAGAAGCAAGTTGATCTTTTCTGTGTCTTGTTTCTGCAAAGTAGAAGTATCTGTGCTTTTAATTGAACTCAAGAGGCTTTATAAATTGACCTGAATTTGTAGAGCTGTTCCAGGGAGCCAGGACTGAAGTAGTCAGGCGTGATGTGTGTTGGGAGAGAGATGTGTTTGTAAGTGTTGAAGGTAGGGGCTGGAACAGCAAAGCAGTAATCATGGATCTGTTAAAGAAGCATATGCACAACTTGCTGGCATTTCCTTTTCACACAAACTATTTATCTATAATTATGATTAAATTTATCTCTGTCCTGGTTTTGGCTGGGATAGGTACTTTGCTTCCTAGTACTAGTGTACAGTGCTGTGGCTTGGATTTCGTATGAGAATGACTTTAGTATAAGCCTAGAGCAACTCAACATCTACTGGAAGAGGTGACAGCGAAGTGAATCTGGATGTTCTGCCTGTGGGACCCATTGCCAGCAGCAACTGGCTTTTTCTTCTTGATGCCTGCTTACCTGCATTCCACTGTAGTTGAAGTTGATGAACAGTGATTCTAATGTAGGTGCTGAGGCTAAAACCACTGGTCTTTGCCTGATTTAATTGAGGAAATTTAGAATGATCCTACATCACCGTTGGTGGTTTAAGCTGCTGTTTCCTTTTGTGAGCAAGAGCACACCGAGCACCAACATATGGCTGATTTTGTTGCCTCTAGTAGAAGAGTGTTAGCTTCTAACTGGATTATTAGCCTTTATTAAAGGTACACAGAGAGCTGCCTTTGACAGACCTCTTACCTAGCGCTTCCCAGTGTGAGAGTTTGGTACCCTGTTGAGAGCTCCTGCTGAAGCAGGTGAAAAAGTGACTCTCTGGTCTTAGAACAGACTCGTTGATAGCTCACTGAGGTTTGACTAGCAAACCAGGAGAGGAACTCACTCTCAGCTCTGCAAGATAATTTTGTGTGTAAGAGAAAAAGAGAGAGAGAACTGTATCAAAAGTAGGCAAGCTCTGCAAAGCGCTGTTTCTATGCAGATTTATGGGACTCTGAAATACACTGATGCCATTTCAGTTTTATGCAACTATGGGAAATTTCTTACCCTGCATCCCCTCAGATTCCCCCCACTACGGTGAAGGCTGATCTCTTTGGACCACCGTAAGGGCAGCTTTCTTTAATGCCGAGGGCTTAGCCCCTCCTAAGTGTGAACACAACTGGAGTCTGAGACAGAGTCTGCAGAACTTCTCTGCAAAGCATACGAGGTCTTGCTTCGTTCTTCTGTCAGCTTCATTCTTGTTGGAGCTCATGAGGCCCCACTGCCAATTAATGAGGTATTAACTAGTGTTTAGGTTGTCTCTTTTCTTTCCTAGGGACTGTTTAGGTGGGAAGGTAACAAGATTCTTGCCTAGTGTCGTATTGTTTAAGTGAGAATGAAATCAAAGCCGGAGGCAGCTTTTCTGAAGCCGCTGTAATGTGGCACCAGATACTGTTACTAGCAACAATCTCGCCCTAAACACTCTCTCAACTGCACCATTGTTTGTAGCTACAAAAGACTGAAATGGAGAAAAGGAGCCTTGATGAATGATTGAAGAGGGAGGCCTGCAACTCTGATATCTAAACTGTGATCGTGTCTGTCGACTGTTTTCTCTGGGGAAAGCTACTGGTCCATTCCTTCCCCAGCTCCTATTCCCTGGGAGGGATGTAGAACAGGAGACAATTTTTCCTTCTCAATTTAGTGGAACCTGTTTGGCATTTTCCCCTCGTGGGAGTAAATCTGAGGTTCCTTATGTTTAAGAGCTGTTTTCATTTCCAAGGAGGAACTGAATGCATTTCGCAGCCGATTGTGCTACATTGTAGGGAACAGGACACAGTCTTACAAACTGACATCTCAGAATGTACAGAGCCTGTAACAAATTAATTGTCATTTTTTTTCTTTGTTTTCACAATGGAAATAGGCTGTTGATAAAGCCTTTCTGAAAGCTTCTACTTTTAAAAACTTTGTTACTGGGAGGTGAGCTTCACTCTTGTAGGGTCAACTCACTCCAGTCACAAAAATTAAGGAAGGAGATGGCAACAAAGTTATCCCTGTGTGGATGTCTCCCCGCAGAGGTGGTAGGCTGTAGGTGGCCTGTCCTTGTCATACATCTTTATTCTGCTACTCAGATCCCAGCCATGAGGGCACAGCTGAGGGGATGGAGAACATGGCAGATGCTGTCACTCATGCCCGATTTGTGGGCACGGATCATGCGAGCGATGAGGTTGTCCTGATGAAAATCCTGCAGGTAAGTGGAGAGAAATGGTAATACCATAATGGTTGCTGCCCGTTGTGGAACATATCCTGTTACATGGAGATGAGGAGGAGGGAGCGCTGTTTTGACTCTGTCAGAGCTTAGTGACAGACTTTATTTTTAAACAGATGGCTCATATACCTGTGGTAAAAGCTTTTCCAAATGAAAATAATTAAGAGCTTAAATTAAATGATTTTTAAATTAAGCACTTGATATTGTGGTAGTGCTGATAATCCTACCTTGTGCTTGGTCAGAGTTAGTGAGGGGTAAATTAAGTGTATCGAGCTCTCAAACTTATTTTTGAGAAAAACTCACCGCAGAGACAGACCTATGAACTGTACACCTCTTTGGTCTAGGTACTTTTGAGCAGATTAAATTCAATTATTGGGTAGCATGCAGCATATTGGGCCTCTTTTGAAAGTGGGTTGGGAGATCATTCTTGTCACCTCACCTGCCTGTTTCTTGAGCACAGAATTCCATTTGAAATGACTCCTGGAAAAGCCTTAGGTTTTCTGTTCATGGCAGTCCTTGAGGAAGCCAGCCTTCTCTTGGGAATGCATGCAAGCATCATTGTATTATGGGACGTCTGTGCACTGTTCTTTGCAGGTGTTGAGGACGTTGCTGCTCACTCCAGTGGGAGCCCACCTGACCAATGAATCCGTGTGTGAGATCATGCAGTCCTGTTTCCGCATATGCTTTGAAATGAGACTCAGCGGTAGGTTTGTTCACACTTCTGTAGTTCAGAAATGATCACGTTTCCTCAGCGTTAACTAGTTCTGTTGTGGAACGTGCAGCCGTGGAAAGCTGCTGAGCTTTGTATTACTGTGTCTTTCTACAACTTCATGGAAAATTTGTTGGGAGTTGACGGTACAACTTTTGACCGCTCTTCTTCCCCGGCTCTGTGGCGCCACCTCGTGATCATGTGCCCATTTGCAGTAATGCGCTGTTGGAGCTGGTTTTAATAAATTTGCCGTAATCTCTGTAAACAAGGCTCGAAGGGGAGTCTGCTTGAAGAAGCCTCTTGATAATATCACACTGAGTAATGACACCTGTGTTATTTGTTTTTGTCTTCGCAGAGTTATTGAGAAAATCTGCAGAGCACACTCTGGTCGACATGGTGCAGCTGCTCTTCACAAGGTAAACCTGCTTGTGTTTGCCTCAGCATTGCTGAGATGACTCTCTAAGGACAGAAAGATTCCACCCTTCCACTTAAGGGCCCTCAGAAAAATCATCCAAAATGGTCGTTATTTAGAGGTGAAAGGGAATGAAGGATTTGGCACTTCTCTCTTGGGCTGACCCTGTCAGACTGCAGGGAGACGGAGGTAGGGAAAGTTGCCTGGTTTAAGGTGTCCTTTGAGGAGAGATGGACAGCCAAGTAATGAAGAGCTTTAGGATAGGGAACCAGTTTGAGGACAGAGAAGGCAAACTTCACTTCAGAAAACAAAACAAAACAGCTCTAAAAATATAGCTCTCTCCTGAAGAGAGAATAGAAATGGTGCTGGATAGCCACATGTTGATTTCAGCCTGAGAGATTTGATCTCCTATATCAAAGATAATTGTGAACTCTTGAGATCATATGTCTTGGAAAAATGTTCTGCTCTTTTCAGCACCACTTGGGTAATTAAGATTATGTCTTTTAAAGTCAAAGAAGTTATTTACCTCCAAAAATCTTTCTCCAGATCGCGAATTGTAGAATTTCTCTGGGTATTGTAAGAAGGAAATGTGCAAATACAGAAATACTTCTAATAGGAAAGGATTATAGTAAAACCAACACTTGTGAAACACAGCTCTTATAATATTATTTTCTCCCATTGTCACTCTCAGTTCCAGTGGGATCTCAGTTGTTTGGTTTTTTTTTTTAAATATGTGCACACTGTGTCATGCAGTGCTCTGGGTGAATGTGAGGCAGAGTGAGAATCAATCTCTCCAAAGAGTAGAGACTGCACTACTTTTTCTCCAAGTATGTGAATTTTACTTAGTGCTTTATTACTAGTTGTGTATTCACTCCTCTGTCCTTCATAAGGCTTGGAGGGACCCCCACCATCTGTTCCTGTGGACAATGGGATAGAGAAGAAAGGCACAGGCAACAACTGCACGGGTGGCTTGGCCATCTTGCTTTCCAGAAAAAGAAACAGCTAAAGCTGTGCTGCAAGGCTTTTATCCCTTCAGCAAGCAAAGACAGAACTGTAGTTAAGGAAGAGAAGAGAGAGCAGGGTGTGTGGAGCCGTAGAGCTGTTCGTGTTTGTCATTTGGTTGTACTGGCGAGAGCAGTCTGCCTCCTTTACTTCTGAGACAGGGACTTCTTAGCTTCAGTGTTCAGCTTAAGATACACTGTGCACCGTAATTCTGGTTTATATGGTGCAGACTAGAGGATAACTACTGGGGCTTCTACAAAGCTAATGAAAAGGGTTGCCATGACCAGTAATAACACACACAATGCGAGAGACCTGGTGTACATGACACTCTGGCTCAGCAGCTGGTTTTAACAGCATCAGAGAAACCTGGTTTGAATCTAATGAGGCTACTCCTGAAAGCTTACACTGAAGGAAAAGAAACTCTACTTATATGTCTACTAACAGTGAAAATCAGTACAGCAAAACTGCCATTAGCAGTAATAGCACACAAAGCACCTCTCATCTATACTTGGGGTGGGTTTTTCTGGGTTGGTTGGTTGGTTTCTTCTCTTCCATCATGACTGGAAAGACCAGTCTATCTTTTTTTTCCCCCCCCTTCTCGTTAAGTCAAGAAAGTTTATGTATTTTGGCTTGTTCTTTGTTTTTCAGGTTGCCTCAGTTTAAAGAAGAGCCTAAAAGCTACATGGGAGCGAACATGAAGAAGGTAAGATTCTGGCCGTTCTGCTCATGTCTTAGGCTTGTGCTTATCTCTATATTGTTTGTTTTCACACTTGTGTTTCTTCATTCCTGCAAGTCTCCAGTTTACTGAAAGAGCATATTTAACCGCATAAATGGACGTAGCTTCATTAATTCTGTGAGATTAAGCCTACATAATTCAGTAGTGAATCTTATTACTGTTACTGCTGCCTAAGTGAGTCAGTCAGGATTCTGGGAACAGCCATCAGCTACTGTGGGTTAGAAAACCCTGGGAAGTTATGGGACCTGACGGGGATGTCATCTGATCATTTGCTGCCTCTGTTCTCTCTCCAGTTTCTTTTTTCATCTTTCTTCCTTCAGTACAGGTCTAATACTGAGCTCTTGGGATGTATTTGTGCAGTTCTCCCTGTGTAAAAAGGAAAGCTTTTAAGGCTGGTGAAACAGAGACTGGGCTATTGTAGAAAAGGCTTCGGTGGCTTCTAGAAAGGGCAGCATTCTGTAGCAAAAACCTTAGTTCACGTGGGCAATGCCACCTCTATTAGCAGACTCAAAGTAGATGGCTCTTTTTCTCCTGTTCCCTAAACACACAGTTTTCTGAGAGTAGGTGGTCTGGGTTTGTTCCACACCACCATCCCCCTCTGGGGGATGGATTCAGTATGGCAAATATCTTAGATGTGACTGTACATGATTATTGATGTAGTAGTTTCTTAGGTGGAGGGAGATCCACTTGAGGAACTCCATAGATACTTCTATACATGTATATTCTTTATAGTTCATATAAAGAATGCTGTTAAAGATAGAGAATTCTACTGTTGAGCAACAAGATGAGAAGAGTGCTAGAGAAGAACTAACCACCTTTGAATTTACACTGAATATGCTGTTTATAACATTGTAACTTCCACTCTGGTTTTATTTGTAATGACTTGAGAAAAGTGGCAACATTGGGTAAACCTCCATTCCAGATCCAGTAGAGCAGTGTTTTGAGAGACCAGGTGCTTACTTGGAGGAATCTGAAACTACCCTGGGGCTTTGCATCTTGTGTAGTGACTGCAGTAAGGGCTGCTCGTTTCGTTTGCTGTGGAAGAAAAGTAGTGATATTTGTGATGATGGTAGGCTGGCCCAAGGAAACGAAAAGAGATCAGGCTAATGTACTGCAGGCGTCATGGTCTGTGCACAGAGGGTGTAAAGTGAAGGTGAATTTTAATTTAGGCAGGCTACCCTTACCAAGTGATGGCTGCTCCCAGCTCGGTTAAGTGATGCTCTGTCTTGTGTCTGATCTGTGCAGTTACCTTGTGCTGTCTCTTCACTCTGCATGCCAGGAGTCTGCCCTGCAGCCTTGCGCTCTGCCAGGTTGTTCTTCTGTTTAGGTTTATTTTGCTTTGTTTAAACCATGCGTTTGCCTATCTTTCACAGATCTCTTCATGTCTCCTCAACAAACTGGAGCTAAGTAGTGGGGAACAGCCCAAAGCCCTGAACCATTTAGAGAGGGTATTGCTCTTTAAGAACCTGAAGGTCTCTCTCTCCCTTCTTACCTTACTCCCCTCTTCCTTCTCTTGTAAACACCACCTGAGAGATAGTTATGTTGTGTGCAGCAAATCTGCCTCCACTCCTTTGACACAGCATGGCTTTGGGGACAGTGCATGCAGCAGTTGCTTTGCAGTGTTGTGGCTGCAGCTGGGGCAGGCTTGAGAGGGAGAGACCCTTGTTTACTGTAGCATTCAGTGTCTTGGTGAGTGGCACCTAAGACACTATCGTGGCGTCCTCTGAAGGAAGGGAGTGGGAGAGCACGGGCAAGATTCGAGTCCTCTGTGACAATGAAAAACTGAAGAAAAGAAATACATATAAAAAAAGAGGTAGATTGCTCTCTGACGGCTCAAGTGTTGTGTGTCCTGGCTGTTCATCTTGGTTACAGACATAGCAGCATGCCTGAGGAGTCTCTTGCCCCACTGTGCCTTGAACAGTATTACTCAAGGTGAATCTCTGAGCCTTGTTGTTACTTGGTATAGGGCCACAGAATTCAGTGCTCTCTAAAGCCTTTTTTGAAGGAGACTGCTGTACATTTCCAACATCTTTGGCCATGTTTCTCCTGAAATTAAGTAAGGTTCCTAGCACAGTGTTTGCTAACGTAAGATGAGTGGGGCCGAAATGAGTTAAGAAATGTGTTAGTCCCTTCTAGTTCCCCTAGAAAATACTTCTAAAAAAATAACATAGGCCTGCAGATTGTTGGGTTTGGACTGATCATAGAAACCCCAAGAAACTAGCTTAGATGAGACCCTTCTCAGTCTTCCATCTTGATTCATAAACTTACTGTAGATTTAGTTATCATCTGTCATTAGTGCTGTTTTGTCCAAAAGGAGCTGGACAGAACATTTAGAGATGCATTTGCCAGTCTTCTGTCCTGTGTCTGTGGACAGGATAGTTTGGAAAGACTGTCTGGAGACTCACAGATTTTTGCAGAGAGGAAAAGACTTAAATGTTTCGCTTTGCAATAGAAAGTGTTGTAGCTAAAGACTGGGTTCTGTTGTAGCTAAACACTGGGTTCTGTGGTAGGAGTCAGGAGAAACATGAACCTGAGTCTTCACAGATTTTGGGGGTGGATTCTATTCATAGTTGCCCAAGATACATAAATATATTTCATGAGTTGATCTTCACTAGCTGTTGCAGTACAGGCAGAGAGGTGAGTGAGATGACTGACCTGCATCGGTGTCACCAGGACTTGGATCGTGGACTGCGTTCTCTCTGCATGCTTTTGTGTCTTGAGTGCTACTTGATGTGCTGACCAGTTCCATGCTGCATCTAGAATGAGCTCATGTTTTAGTATCATTACTTTAGTTACTAATCATTGGCCCCTGCCCTTTTCTCTTGAGGCTTACAGTATCTTATGGAAAAACAAACGAGTGCAGGTAAGGTGGCTTGTAGAAAAATGAGATCTCACAGACTCTTTGAAAAGAATCTTGTAGCATTACATTTTTCTTCATCTTCCTAGAACTTAGCTGGACTTTTATTGTTAAAACCTCGTCTATGAAAGGAAGCATTGGGAATTGTGGGATTATTTTATTTTATTTTTTCCCCTTCTGCAATTTCATGTACACATTTCTTTATGCAAAGGTAACTCAGATAAACGTAATGGAATTTGTACTGAGTTCCAAAATAAACAAACAGTAGCTCTGAGCTCCCTCACTACTCTGATTTTTAAAGAATGTTTTTTTAAATACTACAGCTGTCTTTATTGTGGAATTACAAGCTCAGTCTAATCTGAAGGACATTGATAATTAGAAAGCTAATGCAACTGTAATACCACTGGGCATTGAAGATGGAAGGAGAGTTTTAGATGATGTTTAAAATTCAGGGTATTTTAATGATCTGTTAAATGCCATTTACCTGCAGCATTTAGTCGTGAAGGCAACCTTAGATTTAAATCTCAGCCTGTTAACCTGCAACCAGCCTTTCTAGTGAAATCAGGAAATGCCTTGGTATTAAGGGAAACGGCATTGGAAATAGCTCCTGTAGTCAAAGACAAACTGTACGAGGTTTTCTTATGTTTTTATACTAACGTAAAAAGCAAGAAGTCACAGGATTGTTATCTTTTAATTCAATACAAAATACAGAATGAAAGTTATTACTTCAGTGTCCTTTGACAGGTGTATTGGTTTAGAATTCCCAAACTCAGGGTTTGTTTGTTAAAGCAACATACAGCCCCTTGACACTGGTGAGATATTTCTATTATGCACTTCTGTTTGCTTCTGCAGTTATTTTTTTTAAGCTATGTAATTGTCATTGTAATTTGCTATCTCTTATTTATGGGAGCTAGTGAAAGGGGGGGAAAATAAAAACAACAGGGAGGAGGAATGATATAGGAGGTAGTCCTAGGTCTAATTACCTAAATCCTAATTAGCTACTATAGGTAATTCTAATAAAAGGATACCTTTTTCTCTAGAATGTGGAATACTGGACAGTATGAGATGAAAAAAAAAAAAATCAAACCTGCCAGGTAATCTCACCTGTCAGTTAAATTGTCAAAAACAACCAAAAAAACAACCACAAAAAAACTTACAATACCCAAATGTGTCAAAACCAACCAACCAGGAATAAAAACAAACAGCCCCCCTCAAACCAAGCTAAATCAAAAATCACCCCAAAAAACCTCTCTTCCCTCCGTGCCCTCAGAAAAACCCCAATCAAACCAACCAACCAGAAAACAACAAAACCACCAAATTAACTTAGATTCTTACCTCAATGCTTTCTACTTTGATTAAATGTTATTTAAAGTTTAAGATTCTTTAGAAATCAACTGAGTCCGTTTGCTTGCCTTACTAAATGGATTCCCATCCATGTGAAGCTGTTGTGACTCAGGCTGACAGACGGCACAGGTTCATCAGAATGATAACAGATGGGCACAGGTCTTGCAAACCTCAAGAGGAGGAAACTTGGAGTTAATACAAAGCACAGAAAGAACAATCACTAAAAATGGAAACTATTCGAGGAAAAGTGCTTTTTTGAAAGGGCTAGAGTTCAGCTGAGATGGTGCTTGGTGTTGTGTGACAGGGAGATCAGAAACAGTAATTAAATTATCAACTCAAACCTTCTGATAGGATGGTTCAACCATTACCTGTTTCTCAGGAGCATGACTGAAGGTAAAAGGAGTGGGACTGACACGGTTATGTCATAGCAATGTCTCAGTTCACTGATTCAGTTCTGCACCCCTCTGCCATCCTGTGTTCCTGTGTCATTGTCCCTCCCCAACTTTTATTAGCAAGTTACTTCTTTACCTGGCAAATCATGGCAACAGGATGTAGTAGCTGGAACAAAAGTCTTATTTTGAAATTATGTGGAACAGACTTTCCTGGATTTAATGCATAATGCCTCCAGGTTTCCTTCCTCCTTGAAGTAGTGTGGTACAGTGAAACCTAAGTCTTAAGATTTATTTTTTTTTTAAGTTACTGAAAAGGGAGGAAAAAATAAATATGGCTATAGCTAGATAGTTGGTAGGTAAAGCAAAGCTACCTAGTCTAATTAGCAGCTTAAGCCATTAAAGAATAAAACTATTGGTAGTATTTAAGGCTCAAAGAGATTTTTAAATGGAAAAGGAAAGTAACAGAGGCGAAACACTAGGAATTAGCAACAGTGAAAGATAACACGTTTTATATAGCCCTATGAAGTAGTGAATAGCAAAGATGAGAGAACTGGCAATTTTTGCATAAAAGGATGGTGATTCTTAAACATTTTAAAACATTTTGAAATCTACATAATTTTATTTTTAGCCGTGTGCTTGTCACACGTGTTTGCCAGAAGCTGTAATTTAGAAAGAGATTCATTCTGCAAAATTTGGAAGAAATATTGAGGAGCGAAGTAATTTGGAATCTGTTGTTAATTAACAAGCTCAAGGAAACTGTAGCATAGCTAAAACGTGGTGATTAGTTGTCAAACAAATAGTATTTGTGGGGCAAAGTAAAGTTACACAAATGCTTTACTGCACTTGGACACAACATTTTCACAAGCTTTGTTTAAATGAGAAAAATTACAGGCCGTGTACAGCGAGTTAGAATTCTAGCTGGAAAGGGGAAGAGATGGAAAACCAGTAGCAGAACATAGAAGGTTTATTGGCATTTAAGAAGAGTAGTAGCTGGAAGAAGGCAACTTGCAGAAGAAGGAAGAGACTGAAGTATATAGCTGTCTTCTATAGAATTTAAATCTGATGCTAGGGATATAAGAAATATTATAGCCTAAAACAGAATTTAACTGTGATGAATTTCTAAAGAATGCCAAGTAGGGACTGGTACTGAGATTTGCTGATTAGTTTTCACTACATACAAGGTACCTGTTCAGTGGTTAAACCTTCACCCCAAGCTGAAGAAGTCTGACAGCATCAGAAAAGCTGACTGCAGCTTCCATAGCCAGAAACACGCTTAAAGGGAAGCTGTTTTCAGGCCTGTCATTGCCATTGTCCACGTGATTAAATATTGTAATGTTTTCAGGAAGATCTGGAGCATCTGTGTGTGCCTGCAACAACATCATGCTGCAGTGGGTGCCACACGGTCTGCATTGCTCCTGCTGTGCTTCTTGTTTGCCCTGTCAAAGATCTGTGTAGGATCCCGGTCAAGAAGGATGCCAAGGGTTAGGTTAGATTTGGATCTCAAGAGGAGTGAATAACAGAAAGCAGGTGAAAGTAGAATATGATTTGTTTCTAAACCACTAAGGTGACATTTGCAGTATGTCATGCACCAGGAGTGAGCGAAGTGTTAGAGACACACTTCTTAATAGTGAAAGATAGCTGGAGGAAAGTGGACATGGCATTGCTATGAGGATGAAGCATGAACTGAGACAAGAGATAAATGACGGAGCTGCTGACTGCAGCGTGGGACTGGATGCTCAAGCTTTATTCTCCATGTATAGATGGTGAAATTTTAACTGAACATCTAATCTAACTAGAACTTGCTTATATACTTTAAATGATGCCCTTTAGAAGTCTGGAAACATTGGCAAAAGCGAAGAGATTTGAGATGTGTCTGTGGATCTGAGAATTCTTTAGCCTAATGCAAACCTACGAGGTATTGATAAGGGAGTGCTGTGATAATTGAACTGCTAAGTGTATTATAGCAGAATAACTGCAGTAAATTTTCCCTTGACTCAGGCATGGAGTGTTGCCTAATATGTGGGTAGTGGGAAGTCAGGGCTTGATTTGCATGATTTTGAGGTGCTGATTAATTTGTATGATATATTTAAGTGCTGTTAAGTGTATTTAAGACTTTGAGGGTTTTGAGACAGCCTTTGTGGGTTGGCTTGTGCTATGTGGTTTTGCTACACTGATATTCATAATGATGATTGGTTTTCAGTTGAAAATGAGAGCTGGAGGAATGAGTGAATCATCAAAGTGGAAAAAGCAGAAGAGATCGCCAAGGCCTCCTCGCCATGTAACTAAGGTCTCTCCTGGGGCAGAACAACCAGCAGCCAATGCTAGTAACACCACAGGTAAGTTGAAATCTGTTTCCAGAGAACAGACAGCTTTCATTCTAGAGCATTTTTTTGGAAACTATTTCATTTCTCTTAACATGTTGCTTTGCATTAAATTTCTTTTGTATTAGTTCTCAGAGACCATAGCAATAAAGCATAGAACTTTTCTGCTCCAGGAGAAAGAGTCTGAGGGAGATGGAATACATCCATTCACAGCATTTCTCTGCTTTCAGAGTGCTTTACAGGGGGAGTTTGTACAAAAGGGAATGGGGACTTGGGGAGATGGCAGAGGTTATGGGCAGCCATGGGGTGTGGAGGAGTTGGAGGCACTGGCAAGAGGAGACCTAAGGGGAATGGAGCCGGAGATAAGGTTTCCTGCAACAGGAGGCTTCATAAGTGACTTATTCCTTCCTGTGTTCCTGCAGAACGTACCAAAAGGTATGGGTATGGTTGTAATGAGGGGACAGCAAAGTGTGACTGGGGAAACAATGGGACAGGGAAAACTGAGTGATGTGCAGAAACCTAGGTATCAAGGATGCATGAATGAACAGATCTCTCACTACAGATGTAAAGACTGAAAGTGTGCTCCCACGGTCCATGAAATTTGAATAAAAGGCTACACTCAAAAAGGGGCAGGGGAACGTGGGGTGCACTGACAGGGTAAGAAGGCACAAAGAGTTATGTGGGGAAAAAAAGCAGAACAAAAGTACCTGAAAGAGGATTGTTCCCAGGAAACTAACGGGTATACGCCTGAATCCTTGTTCAGAAGTGTTGCAGTATCTGACTAATGCTGCGAGCTCAAGAATATAATCTTGGGAGGATTCCATATGCTACTGTTGTATAGGAATAGACTAAATAGTTATAACTGGTTTTAACCTCTCTGGATAAATGAGCCCCTCTGGCTGCAAAGTACTCTGTCTCTTGTGCACACTATATTTTGACTGCTCGGACATAAACATTAACAGTGAAAGGAAGCAGACAGGAAAATAGAAACAATAGCCGAGTAAAATACCCAATTCTGACACTTACTCTTTCACGGGAAACTATTCAGGGTAGCATGAACTATCCCAAGTGTTTTTCTACACAACAGCATGATTGGTGAAAAATAAGGAAATAATAAATGCAATCAAATTGCATGTAACTCAGAACATCCATCCAGATGAGAACTTCTCTTGACATAAATTGTCATTATATATATGTGTGCACATAGGTATTCAGCTTTTTAGGTCAGAATCTTGGCTTAGCAAGTGAAGAAGAAAAAAAAATTGCAAACTTGATCATGTATTCTGTTAAATTTCTTAAAAGTCAAGTAATGGCCTGCTACTTAAGACATTTATGAAAATCAAGTCAGCAATAAAACACCACTGTGCAAGACCATACACATTTCAGATGTAAATTCATAACATAACGCTGATTTGTGCTTTTTTTATTACCGTGCCCTGCAGTATATCTTTTCATTGTTAAATATTTGGTTTATGTTCTTTAAGTTCTCCTCAGAACCATGAGAGCTGCAAATATATGGGTTTCTTCTAAGAGAAAACTCAGATTCTTGGAGCATCGTCTCATATTTAGAAATAATCCTTCACTGCTCTGTTTTCAGACCCATTTGAATTCTATTGCAATTCCATTTGTTCAGGGAGAATTAAAGAAATAGGTCTTGCCTTCCGTGCAAGTTAAAATTCTCACTGTGAAGATTTGCATCAAGATTTAGCTGTTCCTTCAAAGTGGTTGTGCTATTGTATCAAAGAGTAAATTTTACCTTTTGAACTATTTTCAGATTCCTTCTTAATTATAGAAACCCTTGGCACCCTTTATCTAACTATGTCAACTACCTTGTTTGCTCAGTCTGTTAGATTCCAACTGTTGCGTTTAATTTGAAGAACCTGTTCATCTATTAACACCTAGCAAAAGAGAACTTAAGTTTGTCTACAATCTTCACATTAATGTGTAACTATCTGAGATCATTCATAGTGTGAAGTAATGAGGAAAGTAATTCTTTGCTCTATCCAATGTTTGAATTTGTTGGTTGAGGGACAGAATAATACTGATCTTTTTGCTTCTGATTCTCATCAGCAAGTGGAGTTACTTTCATAGATGCTCCTTCTCCCAGCTCCTCTGGGAGCTCAGAAAATGTTTCATCTGTGGTCAGCCCTGCTACAGACAGTGGTTTGGAGTTGTCCTCACAAACTACCTCCAAGGAAGACCTGACAGACTTGGACCATGTTGCTTCTTTGGGGCTTAATGCAGGAGCATCTTCAAATGAGGCCAAAGTCACCGATACTCAAAATCAGCCTGAACTCCAGGTACATGGATGTAATTTATAAGGAAAAGTTCCAACTCCCAGCATAATCAGATGTGGGTTTAGTGCACCTATTCTCTTTTCCATCTGTCTTTTTGGTCATAGGGTATATATTCTGTTTCAAGGCTTAGGGTCAGAATAAAACATTCTTCGCTGTAAGTGATCTGTAAATTCACAAACATTCATAATTTATTTTCTCTTGAGACCATCTCCATTGGCTCAGAAATTATAACTCTGCAACCCAACAATGCTCCTACGTAGGTAGTTGTACTCCTGTCAACACCATTAACCTTAATTAAAGGAGAAATTGTTAAGAGGGAAGCACAGAGGAAATCCTATATGTAGTGAACGGTTTTACTTGAGATAATAGTAGAAATTCAGCTGTTGGTGTTTCTGTATGTGCATTGCTATTGCTGTAAAATGTTACAAACCTGAACTAAGGTCTTTGTCGGTAAGCTTTCCTCCACATTTTCTCCCCTTCCCCTGCAACAGTCATAATGTTGAGAGGATGGATTAGAGCTGCAGGGAACCTTTCAGGGCTGAGGGTATTTTGAATGGTAAGAATGCTAAGAAGCCATAGATAGAAATAGTGTGCTTAAATTATGTAGCATTTAAAACCAAAAAATGAACCAAATCCAGGGGCAGTAAGAACTTAGAGGAGTATCTTCAAAGTCAAGTCCTTAGTCTCACAACCTGGAGTTATGTAAAATAGATCAGAACTAGATGGAAGTGAAAGTGTAGAGAAGGCTGCAGGTTATCTAGAGATACTCTGTTCTCTTAAATTTTGTTTTCCTGCTCCTCTTCTATTAATGACCTGTGTAGTTTTAATAGTTCCAAAAGAACCATGGACTAATAAGCCTTTTTTTAGCTTGTCTAGTGCTTGTTAACTCATTTTGCTTCTTTCATTCTCATATGACTGGTATCAATGAAGAATGAAAGTCTGAGGGAGGAGAAGATCCAGTCAGCTTCTGTTGAATCTATCCCTGAGGTCCTAGAGGAATGTACTTCTGTAGCAGAACATTCTGACTCTGCCTCAGTTCATGACATGGACTATGTAAATCCCCGGGGTGTACGTTTTACTCAGTCTTCCCAAAAAGAAGGTGAGAGGTGGGCAATGTTGCTAAAGTCCTTTCTCTTTCCCACTATTGTGTTTCACTTTTTGCTAAGAGGGTAATAAGCTCCTGTTCCTCAGCAGGAATCTGCAAAAAGCAAAAGCAAAGTTGAGTGCTAATCTGTTTTACCTTTAGGAGCAGCACTGGTTCCATATGGTCTACCATGTGTAAGAGAACTGTTCCGCTTTCTTATCTCTCTCACCAACCCTCATGACCGCCACAACTCTGAGGTGATGATACACATGGGGCTGCAGCTGCTAACTGTTGCCCTGGAGTCAGCACCTATTGCAAACTGCCAGTCCCTCTTGGGACTTGTGAAGGAGGAGTTGTGCCGGCACCTATTTCAGGTGAGTCTGGCTTATGCTACCATGGTATAGGACACTGGGGACTCAGGTACTAATTTGCATTAGGAGTCTATTGGAATTTGGTATTCTGAGGTTTGGTGGGTCTCAGTTTTCAAACAAGCTCTTCTCTGCATTGCAAAGAGAGTTCCGAATTGCATCAGTGAAACAGGGCTGTTGCAAAGCCAGGGAGGTTGTCGTGTGCTCTTTTCTTCAGACCAGGGCCAATAAGGATGAAGGTGATTTGATTGAACTGCTCCTGTGGAATAACACTGTGTTTTGATAGAGTTGATTTTGAGGTAATTTTGGATGCAAGTTACCAGCTTAGTAGGCAGAACCTTGGAGTAGCAATCTACTAATTGCACAAGGGCCCTCTCAGAGGCAGGTCTTCTCCCAGGTTCCTTTTCTACTAAAAGGATCTATAGACTCGTCAAAAGAACAAAGTTGTAGTAGGAAAAGTGTTACCACAAGCAGAAGAGAATTAAGTATATTTATCCTCACTAGCAAAAAGTGAGACCAGGAGGTTGAGTAAGGGATTGTTTTTGAAATACCACTGCTACTTACAGCCTTTAAAAATTAAAGATTTTGTTTGTTTGTTTCTTCTTCAGCTACTGAGTGTTGAACGGCTCAATCTGTATGCAGCCTCCCTCAGGGTGTGCTTTCTTCTCTTTGAGAGCATGAGAGAGCATCTGAAATTCCAGCTGGAGGTGAGTTGTTTTTGAGTATCACTGGGTGCCTAGTAACAGTTTATTTGGTTTCAGTTAAATGCTTGAAGCTAGGCAATCTAAATATTGCAGCCAGATCACTCTTGCATTCAATTTACCTTTGTACAAATTACTCAGTCCGTTATGGGTAGGCTGTGTAGGCCTTTTCTTGTTGGATAATAAAATGTTTTTCGAGACTGGTGTACTGCACTGCCTGCCTTCATGCTGGTTTTTTGGAATGCTAAATCCAGGTGCACTGAATGATGGAACTATTGCAGACCTTTTTACAACCTTCTTCAGAATGAGCTATCATTAAAGATGGAGTGTCATGTGGAAAGCTGAAGCTTAAATCTCTTTCTATAATCCTCAAAGCTATTCACTGTCCTGCTTTCTTTTTTTCTTTCCCTAAACTGAGCTGCCCTGTGTTTCTGCCAGATGTATGTCAAGAAGCTGATGGAAATAATCACAGTGGAAAACCCGAAGATGCCCTATGAAATGAAGGAGATGGCTTTGGAAGCCATTGTTCAGCTGTGGAGGATTCCCAGCTTCGTGACCGAGCTGTACATTAACTACGACTGCGACTACTACTGCGCCAACCTCTTTGAGGAGCTCACCAAGCTGCTCTCCAAGGTGCTGAGCGGCAGCCGGGTTGGCGGGAGCGGGAGCAGCCGCGGGGTGGGAAGGGAAGGCCAGGGACTCGGAACAAGGGTGCGCTCAGATGTGGAGCTTAGGAATTGGAGCTGTTGAAAGATTCGGGTTGAGCCGTCTATGGAGATGAAGAGGGCCATTTAACATTTGGAAGCTGAAGAGAAAGGCATAGCCATGATCTTTCAGTCATGTCATCAGATAAACCGTTAAGTACATGCCAGAAAGCTTTGTGTGAAAAGTTTAGGCTGTTCTGTTGTATGCTTTAGGCTTCCCCTATTAGGTGAGAGGCATGAAAGTTGACTAATACATATACTTTTATTTCCCAGAATGCCTTCCCGGTTTCTGGACAGCTTTATACTGTCCATCTGCTGTCTCTAGAAGCATTGCTGACAGTGATAGATAGCACTGAGGCCCATTGCCAGGCCAAAGTGCTGAGTAACATACTTCAACAAGAGAAGGAAGTTGTCAAATCCAGCCCAGAAACCATGAACAGCACCAAAGAAACAAGCAATAGTAAGACCCCTTTCCTTGATGCTTTGATATGAAACTTAGTCTTGTACTAAACATGCAGATCTCATTTTGGTAGCTGACATAGTAAGATCCTTAAAGATATGTTAGCAGTCTTCCTGTTGCATGTTTTATAAGTACCCACTGGTGTCAATAACCTTGCTATTTGTAAAATTTACAGATATTAAAAATGTGTCCCTCACGTGAAGCTTTATATAAAGGCCATGTCAAGACTGGCAATCACAACAGAAGGGGGATCAGCCATTGAATTCATATAGACAAAATACTGAGGATCCTGAGGAATCGTAGTTATCGGGGGGAACTCCATTGAAGAAGCACATGTTCAGTTTAGAGTAATCCATTTGGTTTTCTCTGTTGCTATTGTTTTTCCCCTGGCTTATGGGTTTGTTTATGTGTGGAGGTTGTTTTTGGTTTTGTTGTTTTTTTTTTTAATCTTTTAACTTCTACAGATAATGAGAGAGTAATAACTGAGGGAAGATTGTCCAATGCAGTCTCAGAGCCAGCTGGGGCATGTCCTCCCACCAGTGGGTGCCTTATGGCTGGCCAGATGAAGGAGGGCTGCATGGAATTGGAAGGAGGAAGTGAGGCAGGTAATAGTCTCCGTGGTACCCTGACACTCTTGAGTGTATATGCTGAGAACTATCTGGACATTTGCTGACTGGTCCTGCTACACTATAGACCATTGTAGTTGTTGTGTGTTTAAAAGAAGGGGGTATGTGGTGAATATTTGTTCATTATAAGTGGGATAGATATGGCTACTAACTGTTGCATTTTTTTCTGGGAGGAGGTTAGATCTGATGGGTAACTTTGGGGCAAATGTGCATGAAATTTGTACCAGTGCGTAGTATTTTTAAGGTAGTCAGGGGCTTTCTAGGGGATCAGTAATGTAGGTACTAAAAATAGCCAGAAAATTATATCTTTTGGATGTGTGAAGTTTCCCAGGACAAGATGCTACTATGAGTTGTGCCGAAGGAAACGTGGGTGGGAGGAATGTAGTAATTGAATAGTAGGAGTGTGACTGCCGTTTGCAGAGCAGCACATTACAGCAAGACACCATGACTGAAAGTTATGGTGGGACACTACAGTGGGCTGAGTACTACTCTGGGCATAGGTTTGACTGTAATGTTTTGTTCTTTTAGCAGAGAAGAGTATCCCCAGGAAGCCTACTCGATTTTCATGTATCCTTCCAAGCCCTCAGGAACTTATGCAGATTAAGAACAAAAAGAAGGTATCATTTGGCATATACTGCAAATGGATCTTTGAGTGTTCTCCTTGTTTCCTGTCCTGTGCAGCCTTTCCATAATTGGTCACATCACAGAAAATTCAAGTTCTTACCTCTGCCGATAAGAATTAAATAGTCACTGAAAATCCTGATGCTCTGCAGTGGCAACAGTGATTATTATGTGTTCTGATTTAGTTGCACTAAAAGTTAAAAGAGGTGTTAGGGAAATTTTGTGGCACGCTTTGTAAGCTAGGTCTGTCTGGTTTCTGGATGGAAAGTTGCTGGATCTAGTTTGCATTGTATGGAGATAATCAGGTGCTTTTATCAAAAAGGTCAGGTTCCTTACTCTTACATGTAAATGGGGAGTGTACCAAGAGGCCCGCGGTAGAAGTAAACAATATAGCTGCTATTCTGATGTATTTAGTCCCCTGTTTGCTGTGCTATAAGAATGACTGAAAAGATTGTCTTGATTGTGGCAAAGCCATTCTTTGTCTAGATGTCTGTTTCTTTGAACCTCATTAGTCCAAGTTATAGTCTAAACCTTGTACACTTTTTCCATTCCCTGAGTGGTTCCAGTCTAGGTCTAGTGTTGACAAAGGTGCTCCACCCTGATGGTTTTGTATTTATCTGCTGTCTTGTGTCAGACATCAAGTACTGGCCTGCTTGTTCACCTCCAGAGACTGTGGGTGAATATGATCTTAAAAGTCCCTGTGGGTTACATGGCATTGTTTTGTTTTTTTTTTAATTTATTTTTATTTTTGTGGTTTGTTTGTTTTTGTTTTCATTCACAGATGTTCTTCGTATAGATTTTGTTCTCTTTGCACAACCTACCTACCTCATGTATATATTATTGAGGAAGAGAGATTACTGAATTTAAATACAAAAGTGAGAAATATTCTGGATGAAACATTAGTAGTTGTGGGGTAAGGAGACAGATGATACAGTGGAAAAAGAAATTCATGTCTTTTGAACAATTCATTGGTGGTAAAGAGAAAGGATTTTAATTGTACAAGGCTAAAAGCCCTCTGATTTATCTCACCAGCATAGTGAGGTGCAGTGCCCTACACTACAGTAGGGAGCAGGAAGATGCTAATAAATCTGTTGTTAGTTTGCCTGGGGAAAATCTTTTCCTGACCCTAAATCCACTAATGGTTTCATTCTGATCATGTGAATAGGACACTCAAAGTATTCAGCCTAAGTAATGTTGATGCTGACATGGCACCAGCATGTTCTGCTTCCTTTAACCTCTGAAGTACTAAACATTACCACAGCTGGAAGGAGTAAAAAAGCTAAATAAAAGCAGAAAGCAAATTATGCATCAAGTGGAAAGTTTTCTTTGATGTTTCCAAAGGCAATGACCAGAAGCTCAGAAGCATAGGACTGACATGATTATAAATAGAGTGCAAACTGCTAGCAGTCTGGTCTCCTTCCAGGTGGTCTTAAGAAGTATAACCAGTCCATAGAATACCCTTAGGCTTGGGTTATGGGGTTTACAGCTGAACAGAAATGCTGCTACTGTCATACAGTCCCTTCAGGCCTATTATACCAGAGCAGCACATGGTTATTATTTTACATCCTCACTGGGTCCTTGTGCACTTCATGCTATTTCAGGGTCTGTGTCTCACTGCCATGTGATGATGTTCGCACAGGCAGGGGAAGCAGAGAGCACAGGGCTGGTGGCTTCTGAAGTACTGAGAAACCCGAGGGAGCTAGTAATCATGATGGTCACGAATTTAGTTCACTAGGTCATCGCTGGCAGTTTGATCGTGATAGGGAACTGACATTTATTCTGGTGCCTTAGTAAAGTTCATACAGTTGTTTGTGCTTTTGGTTTTTCTGAACACCACCAAGAACATTCCGTTAACTCTTTCCTAGTCAGGTGTTTTATTATACTCTGACTGGTACAGTCTAGCATCCTAACGTAAGAATCAAGCTGGGCACAGAGTAGTTCACTTCTCTTCAAAGCCAAAAATGCACCTGCTTTTCCCAGCCTACAGCTGGTGTTGTGCTGCTGGAATGCCAATGTTCCTGGGACCGTGTCTCACTAGCAGAAGGTTTACTGGTACTTGGTTTGAGCTTTTGCAGCATGTCTTCCTTGAACCTGCTGAATAAACACAAAGGGTTCTTGCTGCATGTCTCCTGGCAGTGAGGTAGAGTACAAGAGCCTGGAGCCAAAGGGAGAGAAGATGGCATGGAGGAGTGCTGCTGTTGTAACTGGATATAGTTGAACTAGCCACATGTCTGGGGTTCATCAGGGACCTTCCTCTGTTTACATACTAGAGCAGGTGAGGCATTTGGAGTAGCAGAGCTAATTGTTCGTTGAAATGTCAAAGCTTTTCAAAGATGGCAGTTCATACTTATTCTGTCCAGTAGCATTTGATAGTGAATCCTTGTGATGAATGCGGGTTTTCTGGCCTTGGTTGGCCTTCTTGCTGGATTACACAGTACAGTAAACTTGATCATGCTGAGGTTGATCTGTTTTCTACTTTGCTTTTGGTTCAAATGGCAAGAACAATCTAAAGTAAGAAATGTCCTTCAAGCTTGTAATTATCAGAATGTCTCCTTCAGCTCCTGATAACCGGCACTGAGCAGTTCAACCAAAAGCCAAAGAAAGGGATAGAGTTTCTGCAGGAGAAGAACCTTCTTGCCACCCCCATTGACAACAATGAGGTGGCCAAGTGGCTACGGGAAAATCCTCGCCTGGACAAAAAGATGATTGGGGAATTTGTGAGTGACCGTAAGAACCTAGACTTGCTGGAAAGCTTTGTTGGGTGAGTGTCGTTCTGTATCTCTTTAGTCAGAAAGGAGTTAAAGTAGAGTTTAGTGATTTTAAAAAAAAAAAACAATAACAGTAGCTCCTGCAGGCACTGGATTTGTATCACTTGGTTCTTGTATGTACCCTGTGACTTAATTCTATCCATCTCTTGCATACGGTAGCAGCTTAGAAACATATAATGGCATAATACTCAAGCTCCTTTCAGTAGGGCCAGTCTCTGTGAAAACTGGAGAGATGATTACATACATAATCACCTGCAGGATTGGTGACTTTTATGCTTTTTTGCCTGTTCATCATGTTTCTTCTCTCCTCACCCTCTGCTCTTTACTGTCTGTTACCTGTGAAATCTAGTATTCTGATGCTGAAACAAACAAGATTGTTGTCTGTAAGTTTATTCTACTTTTCCCTACCTGGTTCAGTTTCTCATTGCATTTCGTTCTTGTTGCAGGACTTTCAGCTTCCAAGGTTTAAGGCTGGATGAAGCTTTACGACTTTATCTAGAGGCCTTCAGACTACCAGGCGAGGCACCTGTAATCCAGAGACTGTTGGAAGCCTTCACAGAACATTGGAGGGTGCGTACACGGTGGGCAGAAAGCTCAAGACTGTTCGTTCCTGGGCATCTGCTTGCCATAGCAGCCATATCAGATCAACCTGAGCTTATTGTGCCCTGCAGGCAGCAGCTGTTGTTCTGTAGGAGATGACAGTGGCACAGATTTCCAGGGTGCTTTTGGGAAGCTGGAGCCAGAGCCTGGGGTTTTCTTTGTTACAGAGATGATTGAATACCTTGGGTAGGAAAATAGCTGTCTTGGTTCACTGATATCGCTGTTCTGTAGGACTAATGTGTGCATACATTTGCTTTTCAGAAATCAAATGGTTCCCCATTTGCTAATAGTGATGCCTGCTTTGCCCTGGCCTATGCAGTTATTATGCTGAACACTGACCAGCACAACCATAATGTCCGCAAGCAGAACGTCCCAATGACTCTGGAGGTGAGTGTCACCAGTGCAGGCACCTGTTTTCTCTGGTTTTGGTAGTAACGTCGTACCTGTTTTCATCTCAGTGGTATTCTATTATTTATTTTTTCCCCTGGCATTCACCACTTGTTCATCACAATAAGCTGGTATGCAGCACAGAAGTTGAGTACAGTTGGTGAGGGGAGCTTTGGGCAAGGGGCAGTCTGAAGAAATACCAGCTTAGCAGACAACTTGCCAAGTTCCTCAAGAGTCTTGTGTGTGTGGGAGCAAACTGTATCCTAGGACAGAGTGAGAATGAGAAGATTGTTGAACAGCTGTGGGCCTCTCTAGAGCTCAAGTCCTGTGAGTGTCAGTGCAGTGGTACAGACTTGTCATTCTGATGTCCAGCCTTTTTATGTTGGGTCTCTTTCCCTTGTGAGCAGAGACAGGGGTTGCCACAAACCACTGCCCTAAAAGTAGCATTTACTCTGAACTTTGAGGCTGTGTGTTGAAGAATGCAGGAAAATATTCTGGTCCCATGAAGAACAAGTGGAGTACTGATCCTAGCCAAGCAGTTAAAGTTGGAGATACTAGGAATTAAAGTTGGTGTAAATTTTTTTCAGGAATTTCGGAAGAACCTGAAAGGTGTAAATGGAGGCAAAGACTTTGAACAGGACATACTGGAAGACATGTACCATGCCATCAAGTAAGAATCTACCTGTGATTTCCTTGTATGTAGAGAGCAAACTGGGGTTGTTTGGTCTGAGATCCCTGGAGAGAGACTCAACAATTTTGTGCCTGTTTCCCTCAGACCAGCTTTCAGCTCCATATGGGGCTGTGGTAACAAGCTTGTCATGGTGATTGTACTGGATTTGCATCTTTGGATTTTTGCCATGGTATTTTAGGTGAAAGAGTTTAATTTAAAGTTAAAAAATAAATTGCTTCTATCAACATGCTAAAGAATGGCTGAGCAAAACCAGCACATGTGAAATACTGTATCTAAGAAGGCTCTGTTCTCCAGACCAGGCCTTTAGACACCTTTAGAACTTTTTGTGTAGTGCTAAAGATAGTATCTCATCCCCAGGACAGTGCTGGTGTCCTGACATAACATGTCCAGGTCTCAGTTTCAAATGTTCTCATTTTGAGCTCCTTCTATGAGGCCACTGTCTGCTCCAATCTCTTCTACCACCCCTGAAGCTCTTGGCACACTGACCAGTATTTGAGGAGAATTCCTGGTGGCTGAGGCCCTTTTATGCACAGACTAGCTCTGGGTGGGGAGCTTTTAATAAATAATAGCTCAGAAATCTAGCCTATCAGTAAATCCAGGCCCAGCCAATTTGAAGCTGAGAGGATTACATCTCTGAAGAGACAGGATATGACTCTCTCAGCTGGTTTCAATCTGCAGTGACAGTCAGTGGCTCGGGCTAGAAGCAGAGCAGTGTAATTGGGCTGACCCTCCTTTTTGAGCCTTCACCAGGCAGGTGGGGATGCTGACAGTACTAAATATCTGGAAATTCTTCAAGAGGTAGCTCTAGCTTTCAAATAGAACTCTAGCTGTGATTGGCTTCTCTCCTCTGAGGGTATTCTTAATCTTTTGGGTAGTACCCCGAGAATATTGCCATGTCTTTCAGTTATCTAGTGCTTCTGTCCCAGTCTATTCCCATTTATCCTCCCTACACCAGGTACTTCAGATTTTTCAGTATGTTTATGGTGAAAACAATTGGTGTATCATTTTGATATTCTTCCATCTCAGATAGGTTGTCCCAGTGTCATAGCTGTGATTGAGGAACTGGTTTATTTTTTTTCCCTTTGCATTAATGGGGAAAAGAAAAAAACACAATCGGAGTGTAATATGTACAGAGTAGTGCATGATCTCTTCGGGATCAGTGTTTCTCTTTTGAGCACAATGCATTTCCTGAAACTTTTGAAGTAAACCCATTTGCTAGATTTTGTTAATCAAATACAGGTTCTTAGAAAAAATAAGCTCTTGACTACAAACATATTTTTGTACATAATCTCAGTAATGATTGCTCTTGTCAAAATATGCAGGCACCTGAAACTGGGAAGAGCTTATTTCTTACATATAAATCAAGAGAGGTTTTTTTTTATAATTGTTGTTATGACATGAAAATTGCTTCTCTAGCACCTGAAGCACATTATTTTTCCATAGTTACAGAAAGAGCTCTACTTTCCAGATTGGCCACAATCTGCTGTTCTTAGTAGATTTGAGAATCTTGCTCAATTATCTGGTCATTTGTAGAGGGTTCTCACTTGTGCAAGGCTACCTAAGTCTAGGGAATATGTATTTAGGCTTCATATATTTTAACCTGGGATTGCAAGTATTTACTTAGCACTATTCATAATTGTTTTATTATTGTACAGCTTCAATCCAGCTAAAGAGCTGTGGTACCCTGGTTATGAATCACCTGTCATACATTTGGTTTCTTGTTTTATCTTTAATTTTGTACTACTTGGCTTTGTGATATTTGATTTTGGCATAATATTCCTATTTGCATTGTGCTTATACAAAGGTATTCATGCCTACTGTTGACTGCAGCGGTATAACAAAATTTGATTTTATTTTTTAAATGTGGGAGGACTGAGATATGTAGAGCGCTCGTAACGGGGTAAGAGTTGGAATGGGGGGTGGAGCCACGCCAGTGTGCTGTCCAGAACTGCCACTGTTTCATTGCAGTGTGTGTTGCACTTGTAGCATTAGGTAGCTGGCTCTTCACTACCATACCTGCATGGTTGCTGCTGAGAGCCACCAGTCTTTATAGCCAAGATATCAAAGAGGGACAGGGGAACCAGGAGGCTGAGGAGAATAGAATGTTTCAGGAGCTGGTAAAATCACTCCAGAGTACATATTGCTTAGCTTTGGGAACATGTAATGAAAGGCACTATGTAAATGTTAGGTTTGGCTCAGAATGAAAAATCAACCTTTCTGCCTTCCTTCCTTCTAGAAATGATGAGATAGTGATGCCAGAAGAGCAGACAGGCCTGGTGAAGGAAAACTATATCTGGAATGTCCTCCTACACCGTGGTGCCACTGATGAGGGAATATTTCTCCATGTTCCTCCCGGAAGCTATGACCATGATCTCTTCACCATGACATGGGGGCCAACCATTGTAGCACTTTCTTATGTTTTTGAAAAGAGCTTAGAAGAAACAATCATCCAGAAGGCTATCTCTGGTTTCAGGTAATTCTTGCTTTCACAAAGACCCAGAAGAGTTAAAGTATGAACAAACCTCTCCAGTGTATGAGGCCATAGGTGTGGCTGAATGGGATGGGGGAATTTTTTCTTGTTTTTTCCTAGATGATCAGTATTCAAAAAAATTGCTGTCTATGGGAAACCATTTTGGAACAATCTTTGGTCATGCTTAGGTCCAGACTAAATGATACCTTAAGCACAGTTTTAAAGCTCTGTTAATATATTGGTGTAGCCACAGTATCTTGGAAGCTAAACCTTCAACACTACCACCAATCTCAGCAACTCTCTCATGGCAAAACAGGAGATTGGGTGCATTGGCTCAGGTGAAAGTGGTCTTCTGAAAGTGATCCTTGCATCACCACAGACAAATATCAGCATCTATGGATGAGTATCCAGATTGTTTGAGGGATAATAGTAGACTTCTATACATCAGCATTCATTATGAGTGGATGGAGAGGAAGGTCTAAAATACCAACAGAGAGGCTCTCTGATTTGTTGTCTTGTAGACAGAATTGTCTGTACTGACATACTATGTTAATTTCTCTTTTCTTCTTTCCCCAGGAAATGTGCAATGATTTCTGCTCACTATGGCCTTAGTGATGTGTTTGACAATCTCATCATTTCTCTCTGCAAATTTACAGCTCTAAGCAGCGAGGTAAGTTTGCAAGGAGAAGAAAGAAGCATGTTTTTTAGTATACTAGAGCTCTCCTCCTCTGGTAAGCAGCAATATTTACTTATTTTATTTATCGCAGCATCTGTAGATGGCTCTCAGCCCCTGGCCAGAGTTTTCTGGAGAAGGCAATGAAAAGTGTGTATTGAAGTAAGACTTCCATAGGACAAGTTCAAATACGCAAATTCATTTTACTCACAAGTGGCAGTTTGTACAGAGCAGAATGCTCTGCGATCTAAGTGTTCATTCCACCACCTTGGTCTGAGGAGACTTGGTTCTCCCTGTGATCAAGGCAGTGTGATCATCCACGATCCTAAGCAAGTTTATTAATTTCAGCTATTGAATATTTAGTTATAGGGCCTATGCGGTGCCAAGAGGGACTGTTTCATGAGCTATTCTTCCAAGCATAGGGACTGTACATCCACGCAGCATAAAGGTATTAGGAAGACAAATGCTTTGAATTCTCAGTTGGTGTGTGGAGTTTGGTAATAAGGTTGGCTGTTAGCTCCACTTTTGGCAGGCCCTAAGGACCATTTCTGTGAATTATACAGTGAGAATAAATTCAAGATACAGTGGTTGCTGTAAGATTTTTATTTTTTTTTCCCTCAAATGTACGTGTTACATTTTTCCCAAGGTGTTTGATAGACAGTGTGTGGCAGACGATGCTTTGTGCTAGGAGAAAACACCAGCAACTCCTTTTAAAGGGTCAGAATTCACAAATAATCGCCCAACATTGCCGGAGAACCGGTGCAAGACTCACAGAAAGCAGAATAGAATTGCCACACATAGAAAAAAGGGAAATAAGATCATTCAAGACTGAAAGCATGGGAGTAACAGGCCAAGACAGGTGACTTCCCCCCACCCACCCTTTTTTTTTTTTTTAAATCCCTTGAGGGGACAGCAGAATGGGAACAGTCCTGCAAATTAACCCATGTCATGGAACTAGGCTGTGGGAAAAGTGAATTGTTTGCACTGGGTGTTTTGTCTCACTTGCATTCTGGCGTTGGTAGCAGTGAAAAAGTACCAGGTTGACTATTAACAAACAAATCCCAAGTGGTGGGTTTGCTTTAGGTTCTTTCTTCCTCCACAGCTCGCAACAGTAAAGATGAAATACTTGATTGTGATCCAGGCATACCAGATCTTGAGACTACCAATAGATAACACAAGCAGAGGAATGTCTGCCATGAAACAACTGTTTGACGCAGATTTACACAGCAGAAGCAGCTAGACTAAGCCCTCAGAGGCACCAGTTATTGCCAGCTGCATCCTATCTAGTTAGGAGACTGGAATCTGGAGCAGTCCAAGGTCTGTGTAAATTAAGCAAACATGTCTTTTGGTGATGACGTAGAATCAGGGACTTCTGGATTTGAGGAAGGCTGTGGGTTCTTATCTTTGGCCAGATTCCAAGTATACCAATTACTTTCTGCTGTCCTAAATTCCTGTAAGGCTTGAAGACGGTAGTGGAATATGACAACTGAACAAATATTTGAGAGACAGTCTGATGGAAGGGGGAGAAGGAGGGGCTGACTTCAGGGGCTGAGGAGTCAAAACAAAGAGCAACTGCTAGAGAGCAAGTGAGGAACATCAAAGTGCCACTGAGCTGCTAGTTACTTCCCAGGTCAGATCATCCTGGTGATCAGACATCCCCTCCATGCATGGCAACTTTGGCTGAAAGAAGAGGAATGGAAAGGAATGTGGAGGAGTATTAAGTGATTTAACAAGAGCTAAAGTGCTCCACTTCTTGACCGCCAGTTAAGACTTATACTGACATGGTGTATCCGTAGAAACAAAAACCCAGTGGTTGTGGCTTGTTGACACAGTGCAAAACCAGGCATATTGCCGTTTGCACTCTGGAACTTCAGTGATGCATGTATTCATGTGGTTTCCCCATAGGAACAATGACAAAACAAATTGGCTGTCACATCTCTGCCAGACTTCCAGAATGGCACTTCTGATAGAGTTCACCTCTAGATCAAAGACCTAGTTTGATAAAATATCGCCTGCAGTCTGGCTGAAGCAAAAGCTAGTTTTTCTGAACTTCAGGTCTGAAATTGGAAGACCCATGCTTTCAAGACATCTGTCTCCTCTCTTCTCTCTCCTTTCTTGATGAAGGAATAAATATGTTTTTTGTCCACGTAAGCAAGAGAATGGCAAAGTCCATCCCTTGTCAAAAGCAACACTGGAATGAGCTTAAGTAACTGTAGAAACATGGAGCGTGGTACAGAGTCTGATACTAGCTCACATTATTGCTGGGGATTTTCCTGTTTTGGCAGCACGTACTTTGTTGGTTTAAATGACTTGGCACACTTTTTTTTCTTTTCTTTCCTTTTTTTTTTTTTTTTTTTCTCTTGAAAAGCTGTAAGTGCATTGCACAGATTGAGGAATTGTGATCCAGCAATTATTGGCAGAG
This sequence comes from Chloroceryle amazona, assembly GCA_027560015.1. Classification (NCBI taxonomy): domain Eukaryota; kingdom Metazoa; phylum Chordata; class Aves; order Coraciiformes; family Cerylidae; genus Chloroceryle; species Chloroceryle amazona. The sequence continues at coordinate 14,995 of JANHFX010021587.1, read as the reverse complement.
ACTTAATGTCAGGGTTCATCACTCTTACTCTGATGTTAAGTAGGATCAGGAGTAGCTTTGTAAGTCAGTAATGCTTTTGGCCATGGTTTCCTTCTCTAACAGCAGAGCAGACTAATTGCTGCTTCCAGAGGCACTGTGGTACCTTTTGTAGAAGGCTTTGATCCTGGAATGAGCTCCCATAGGAGAATAAATTAGTGTTAGCAAGCACTTTCAAAATGTTCTCTATTGTTGTAGTTCTTGGAGAGCTTACGTCTAGGTGGTTCCCTGATTGAGTTTGTATCAGGTAAGCTGTCTTGTCCTTGTTTTTGTGCAAAATGAATATGAGCTGAGGAGTTACCCAAGCATTGTACACAGAATTGTAGTCTTTCCTGTAACCAGTTCTGAACAGTCTGCCCTAATTTGTATTGAAAAGAAAACATCTCTTTCTGACTGATTGCCACCCCCTCTTCTTTCTTGCAGTCTATTGAGAATCTGCCCACTGTTTTTGGAAGTAATCCCAAGGCCCATATTGCAGCAAAGACTGTGTTTCACTTGGCCCATCGCCACGGTGACATTCTGCGGGAGGGCTGGAAAAACATCATGGAGGCCATGCTACAGCTTTTCCGAGCAGAGCTGCTGCCCAAGGCCATGGTGGAGGTAATAATAGCTGTCTTGTGGGTAACTGAAGAGTGAGGGGGATGGGAAGCTGCTTTTTCATCGAACCAGTTCAAAGAGGAGGAGAGCTCTCTTGCAAAGGCCTGGGTTTGGTCAAGTGTGTACGGAGCGAGAAAGCCTGTGAAGTGTGTAGTGTTCCAGTCATGTGTGGGCTCCAGTTTCTTTTGTAGGGTTTCATTTTTTTCTCCTTTTACTTCTTGTTGCATTTGAGAAATTCCAATCTTCATTTTACTTGAACAGATTTTGAACATTGTGCAGAAGAGGGACAGGCTTATAAAGCACAGCATTGGTATTGCCAGATGAGGGTGGCACTTTACTGAGGTGTTGAGGGGGTGAAGAGCTGGTGTTGACCACCTTCGCATGGGTGGTTGGGTGTAGTGATTCATCACTGAGTGAAACATTACAGAGTTGGGGGAGAGGCTACAAAGTAGTAGACAGTTGATCATATATACATTTTTGTCTGTCTTTCAGGTCGAAGACTTTGTGGATCCTAATGGCAAAATCTATCTGCAACGTGAGGAGGCACCATCTAACCGGTGAGTGGTGTAGATGGCCCAGACAGTCCTTTTCGTAGCAAAGCTGGAGAATGATGTCATTTCTTGTTTTCACAAGAAAAACTTGCTGATATTGGTGTCTTCTGATTTGCAGGGGTGAATCTACAGTACTGAGTTTTGTTAGTTGGCTCACCCTCAGTGGGACAGAGCAATCTGGTATGAGAGGTCCATCTACTGAGACACAGGAGGCAAAGCGAATGGCTCTGGAATGCATAAAGGTAACACACAGACTGTGAAAGAACCTGCTTTTGTTCGTGGTGACAATACTATGTGTATAACAGGGATAAAAATGCATACTTCTGGGCAGTATTGCAGGTTCTGGAGGAATTGTAAGGGGCTACAGAGGAGAGTATCTGTATTGAGAGCTAAAGGGTCTTATGTGCTGCTACACACAAATGTAGTAACACCTGAAAACAGGAATGATTCTTCACAAGAGGCTGAGACCTGGCCTTGGTGTCACAGTCCTGTAATTAAAGACAAATTAATAAATTCTCAAATAACTAATCTTTTCCAAGAAAGTGTTACGTTGTATGGTGCCAACAGTATCTGAACTGGGGGTTTCAGCAGTGGATGTACAGAGGAATACCTGTTAAAATTTGTCTAGCACAGATCAGGTCTGTTAAAGGTAATTGATGTTAAAGGAGTGAACTATCTGGCAGGAGTTTTCCTCCAGGTAATTGTGTTAAAGCCACTATCCGTATCTTTCCTGGGAGCAAACTGTGTTTCTGGCATGCATAAAAGATCCATTTGTATGCCTTCCTCACCCTCAGATGCACAGTTCTCCTTTCTGTCTTTTGCAGCAATGTGATCCTGAGAAGTTGATCACAGAAAGCAAATTCCTCCAACTTGAATCCCTCCAGGAGCTCATGAAGGTGAGAGAAATACTGGGCAAGGGATTGGACTGGTGAAGGAAGAAGTATGCTGTGCATGATCATGAATATGTGCTGTGTACTCACCTAGCTCCTCTGTCCCCAGAGCAGTTCTTGGACTTCTTTGGGATGGAAACTAGTCACTAGTTCAGCAGTTATATGTAACTTCTATGCTGGCAGCCACAATTCCTGTACTAGTAGAGAAAGATACTAAATTATGGAATGCATTCTAAAAGCCTCAGGGAGGTCCCAGTAAGTGTTTGAAAAATGTAGCTCTATGTAGTAGCTTAAGATTATTGTTTTTCATCTTTTCAGGTGTGCTGTGTGCCTCATGAGAACATTCTAAAAGGCCCCTTTAGAGACAAGAGCTGTACAGCAGCACTTGACTGCGTGCCCTTAGTTAGTGCGATACATGGCTACTGTGGAAGACCTAATAAGTCTGGACTTGCAAGCCTTTGGACTAGTGAGAGAAACTCATCTCCCTGGGGTTAGGGAGGTTACTTATTTGGTTCCGGTAGTGGCTTCTCAGGCTAGTGTGGAGTTTGAGACCACTCTAGGGTGTGGAACAATCAGGCTTCTGCTCACTGTTTCCAAAAGCAAACAGTGCAATGCAGCCCTTGCAGGGCTGCTGTGTGGGCTGGCAGTGTGTTACCTAATTCCATGTCTTCTTAAAGTGCCAGTGCCTTTCCCTTCAGGGTGCTATAATTGCAACTCACTGCCTTTGTCTGTAGGGCACATGACACTATGGAGACTTTTGCTAAAACAAGGGAAAGGTAGGTTTATCAAGGCTTGCTGCAGAGGTTCAGAAGAATAGTTATTGAGTTTCAGAATAAAGATAAGCGAGTAAACTCTAAAGAACAATGCTTAAAACAGCTAAAGCAGAACTTGCTCTTCGGATTACACAAAGACCACTGTGTTGCTCCCATGTGAAGAACTGGTAACTCGGGTTGTTGCATGCCATAGCAGTTCTGGGGGAATGTCTTGCTCTTAATCCTGTTATGTCAGGAGTTCTCCCTTCATATGCAAACTGATGGCTTGAGAGAAGTAGTTCCAGTATTTGTAGTGATTCCTAAGTGTGTCTGCCTCTTCTGTGCTTCATGTATTTGTAGCAAGAAGCTGCTGGCTTTAAGAATGTCTCTCCATCTGAGAGACTTCATCAAAGTTTAACAGTTTTAAGATCATATTGCATTTTGCGTAATAAAACAAAATAGAATATTCCATATATTTAGCTTGACCTCTGTCCATTGCATTTTTTTATAGACTATGCATGACCTTACCAAACAGTGGGGTGCAGCTTTTCTCAGAATCAAAGCATTATGTTGGTCCTCACTTGGTCCTCCAGTTTTGGAGGCTTGTGATTCACAAACATTTCCTGGCTTTTCTAGGCTCTAATCTCTGTGACTCCTGATGAGGAGACGTATGATGAAGAGGATGCTGCCTTCTGCTTGGAGATGCTTCTGAGGATTGTGCTAGAGAATAGGTATGACCTTGAAATACATGCAGATGTAAACGTCCCAGCTTTACTGCAGCTGCTGCCTTGGTCCAGGGAATGGGTTCCTTATGTGCTTGATTTGCCAGCTGAAGCATCATGTGGCTGCAGCTTCCAGTCTAGCATGTGCAAACAGAGCGCTCTTGGCCCATGAATTATTGCTTGATATCCTCAGATTTGGAGGAAGAATTCTCCCACCTGATTGCTTTGCAAGTAATGAAGTAAATAAGAAATTTGACGGCTTTGTGATTTCTACGTGTCTGTTCGTATATCTTCCTCCTGGAGTTTTTCTCTGAAATGAAGAAATGCCAGGTTGTCTGGAGTTCTGGGAGAGGTGGCTGGATTCCTCTTGTCTTATCTCCTTTCATCCTACCCTTTCCCTCCTCCTTGTTGTGGCTAGGGACCGTGTGACCTGTGTCTGGCAAACTGTCCGAGACCACCTTTATCATCTGTGTGTCCACGCGGTGGAGTTCTGCTTCTTGGTGGAGAGGGCAGTGGTGGGGCTGCTGAGACTGGCCATTCGGCTCCTCCGTCGGGAAGAAATCAGCGTGCAGGTAAGGGATTTTTGAAAGTCAGTTGCTGGGGTTTTGTAGCTACACCTGACAACACAGGAAACCAATTGCTGTTGAATGGACCCACATTTAACCTTTCTGTGCTGCAGGCAACAACAAACAGCAGTTGTAAGTAGCTCTAAATAAATGAAGAGGGACTTTCCTGGGGAATGCAGTGTAAATAATAGGATCTGTTATTCTTGTCTCCCTCTCTGGCTAGGTTCTCCTCTCATTACGCATCCTGCTCATGATGAAGCCGAATGTGCTGTCTAGAGTTAGCCATGAGGTTGCCTATGGCCTCCATGAGCTCCTGAAGACCAATGCTGCCAACATTCACTCTGGGGATGACTGGTACACACTTTTCACCCTCCTGGAGTGTATTGGGTCTGGAGTGAAGCCGCCTGCAGCCCTGCAGGTTACAGCAAGGGCAGATAACGACACAGGTAAGACAGACCAGCTTTTGCTAGGAAATCTGATGCCTGCCTGCCAGATAAGCAGCTGCTTCCTCAAGCTTTTCAATTAGCAAAGGGGACTGCAAGAAAACAAAGCTGATATTAAACTACATTAGTGAGATTAAAGACCAGCACCTGCTGTTCACTTGTACCCCATGATCTGTCCCTGTCTGTACTCTGCCATCTCTTCCTACTCCATGAACAGCAGTCCAGGTGCTAGTCCCTAGGAGAGCAGTGAGAGGAAAACTGATATCACTTGTAGCAGCTGTAGAAGGTCTTTTCTCTACCCAAGGAGCGTTTTCTGCTGGTTGTGGTCTGGTGCTTTGGGTAATAAAGCATTAATCTCTCATCTGGGTGTGTAGTGTAAACCCAGCTGTTGTTCCTGTCATACTGGCTTCTTTTGTGGGACTGACTCTTTTCTGTCCCCATTTTAAGGAGATCATTAAAGGAAGTTGTTCTTTAAAATTCTATTTCCAAATCCATTTTTGCTCAGAGTGCCTGAACCATTCCCACAAGACCAGCCCACTATTTCCCACTTCTCTTGACTGTGTTAGAAAGACAGACTTTTCAGCAAACTGCTTCTGTTTCACTTTAGCCAGCTGGCAATGTATTTGAGGCTGACAGGTTCAGACTTGTAAAGCAAACAGCAAGAAAAGACTTCTTCAGAAGCCTTTGGTTTCTTTGCTTTTCTAGAACTTCCTTGCTAGTCCTGATACTTTGTGCTAGATGGATGGGAGAAACCTGATTTTGCAAAGCCACTATGGCCTTTGCCTTCTGGCCTAATGCTGGGCTGCCCTCCCCCATCTTTTTTTTTTCTTTTTTCCTGTTTCTATCTTTGCTAATTGAGCAAACTACTTGACTATGGCACCTGGCACATCAGAAGGTTAGTTCTCTTTACCTTCTGAAAATTCACAATAAGTCTGTCTTTCCTGGTGAGTTTTTAGATGATGTTGAGTGATGTAGAGAATGAAGTTTGGCTTCTAAATAGCATTGTATCAGTAGCTCGAATTTGGCCCTTGCAAAGATTTCTGTACTTGGGACATGTGAAATTTAGAGTTATCCTAAAGGTCAGGAAAGGTAGATCTGACAGGTTTGCAACACGCTACTGTAGATTACTGCTCATGAGACTACTTTGCCAGTATTAGAGTGGAGCTGAGTGACCCCAGGGGCCTTAAGTGAGTCATGTCATTCTGTGTTGTGCTTTTGGAGTTGTCTTGACTGAACCTAGTGCCTCCAGCAGTTCTTAAAGTGTGTGGTACATCTGATGCTTCTCCCAGGGTCAAAGCACTGGACTTCCTGCCCTTTTTAAATCCACAGTCAGGCTGACAAGTAACATAGTAGAGGATGGAAAGCCCTGTCCCTCTGAAGGAGAAAGCCAAACATACCTACAGGGGAGAAACAGTGTCAAAGACCTCTGTTTCCCATTGTCTCCTCTGCATGCTTCTGTCATAATTGCTCTTCCTCTCACAGGAGGAGAGGCCCAGTTTCCTCCAGAGCCCACTGGTGATTCTTAGCTGATGCTGATCTGACTAATATGGATTGCTTCTCCCTTATCCACAGCTACTCTTCCAAATTCTTGATTTGGCTTTGATCTAAAATCCATGCTTTTTGTCTTTAAGGAGCTCAGTCAGACAGCGAGGTCTCCTCCTCTTATCACCCAAGTGACATGAGCTTGGACCGTGGCTACACCTCTGATTCAGAGGTGTACACAGACCATGGGAAGCCAGGCAAGATGCATCGCTCGGTGACAGATGTGGATGTCATGAACAGTGGCTGGCTAGTGGTGAGTAGCCAATGGGATTCTGGTGCTTGAAGAAGACTCCTATCATGGTTGTGGGCAGAGGGCATGGTAGGGAGAGAAAGAACAAGACAGTAGAAAGAGCTAAGAAGAGCTGACAGTGTAAAGGGAGGATGGTGAGGAGATGCAGATGGAGAGGAGAAAGCTTGGAGGCAAATGAGGAAGAAAGGGAAATGGATCCTACAGAAATGTTACCTATTGGCTTCAGAAGAAAAGCCCTTTCAGTCTGTGCATGAGGTGCTTCTTGTTATGCTACCCTCTCTTGCTACCCTTTTGCTGTGCCCTGCAGGTAGGGAAAGATGACATCGAGACCTCCAGATCCACTCCTGGGATTAACAGGCTGGGGCCATCTCCTCTTGTCAACCAGTACAGCCTGACTGTGGGGCTGGATTTAGGCCCGCATGACACAAAGTCCCTCATGAAGTGCGTAGAGTCCCTGTCGTTCATTGTGCGAGATGCTGCCCACGTTACACCTGAAAACTTCGAGCTCTGTGTCAAAACCATCCGCATCTTTGTGGAGGCGAGCTTGAATGGGGGTAAGATGGCACTTCGTGTGACAGTCAGGACTAGGCTTGGGGTGGCAGAACGTTTTGCAGTGGAGTGTGTATATGGTATGTTGTTGCCTTTTGCTTTATAGGCTACAAGTCCCAGGAGAAGAGGGGAAAGAGCCACAGGTATGATAGTAAATCCAGTCGGTTAAAAAAAAAGCCAAAGGAGAGCTCCGCACGGCGATCACGAAACTTGAGCCAGCACCAGGCGCACACACACAGCGATGAGGACGAGGATGAGAGCATCCCTGCCAGCTACCACACTGTGTCTTTACAGGTTAGTCAGGACGTAAGTATAGCAAGGATTTCCTCCTCTCCTTTCCCATACTCAGGGTCTTGCTGGGGAGTCACTGGGGTTCTTGATGGACAAGGGGAGGTTGCATCCTCAGTTTGTGGGCACTGGATGACAGAGGGTGGCTCTGGTGGTCCCATGTGGTTCTGCAGCAGAAGAGGAAGACTGCAGTTTGGACAGGCAAAAGCAGAATAGCAATGGAGAGAAGTCCTTGAGGAGTCCTCTGAAAAGCAAGCTTGGTGGGGTCTGGAGATGTGAGTCACTGTAGAAGGTAAGATGGATATGGATCAAGGGCATCTGAAGGCATAAAGTTCATATAGGATTAATGGTGAGGCTGACAGGGCATCTGAGCTTGTGGACAGAAGAAAGCCCTGTGGGCTGAGGGAGGCACTGGAGTTGAAAGTACAGAGGTCTGGGATGAGGGAGTAATTTCTCTCTCCAGCTGGTACTGCAAAGGTGTGAAGGTACAAGTCCGATGACCGTCAGGCTGTTGGACCTTCAGTACAGTAATAAAGTGACTAGAATGCTCTCCTTTGCCCATACAGAGCTGTTCTGAGGGAGCTTTGCATCTGCTTCATGCTTCTTTTTTTAAATTAAAAAGCACACCACAAAACATTGATGAGACTTGTCCCTGGACAGCATAGCTGAATCACTAGGTTTCAACTCTGCCTTGGAGAGTCAGTGCTCTGTGCCAGGAAGGGCTCCACTGTGGCAGGATTGGAATGCTGTCCCTCGAAGATGAGATTATCATGGCTACTGAACTGATACAGATCTTGCTGAAGATGCTTGGTGCTTGACAACTGAGGGAGGGCACAGTCAGCAGGGCCTGACACCATCTCCATAGCTGTACATGGTCACGTACATACAGGAAGCAGGCTTGAGTAGCTCTGAGCATTGAAGCATTGGCTTGGGGAAGAGCGGAGACCAGGGTTGCTTCAAAAACTTAAGTCTTACATGTTGCAATGCTTAATTTGCAGCTCCTGGACCTCATGCACACCTTGCACACACGAGCGGCCACCATCTACAGCTCCTGGGCAGAGGAGCAACGCCATCTAGAGACAGCGGGGAGGAAAATTGAAGCAGATTCCCGAACTCTGTGGTCCAACTGTTGGTGTCCTTTGCTACAAGGTAAAGCCATCCCCTTGTGATGAGAGTGAGCAGAGACACTTCAAAAATAGTGACAGCACTTGGGAAAGTTGAGGAGCCAAGAACTGACTTCAGAGAGCAGTCAGAGGTTGTTTATAGGGTCTGCTGTAATAGAAAAAAAGAATTTGTGTCAGATCTGGACAGGTATCTTTCTCATGAGTTACCTGCCAGCTTGCTTTGGGACCTGACAGTACATTCCCAGTCTGTGGCCTGGAGTAAGTAGAACTTTTTTAATTATTACCCAGAGGATGTTTGGACTTTGTTAGACTTTAGAAGTAGGACTGTGACACTTTCCCTGTGGCCTTTGCCCTGAATGCCTCTCTTGCAGGTATAGCCTGGCTGTGCTGCGATGCCCGACGCCAGGTACGAATGCAGGCACTCACTTACTTGCAGCGGGCCCTCCTTGTACATGACTTGCAGGCCCTGGATGCCCTGGAATGGGAGTCCTGCTTCAACAAGGTAACCCCCTGGCTGGGTTGGGCATGTAGGCAGGACAGAACTGTCATGAAGAGCAAAGCTGTGTGCGGGAGTGACAGAATGGTGTCTTCAGCACCATCTTCTTGAGCAGCTTGTTCACTACAACAGACAAGATGTTCCCTACTCTGATCCTGTGAAAAGTTCCTCTCTGCTTAAGCTTCTGACAGAGCTTCTTGGAGTATTGAAATGAATCCACTAATTTCCACTTCCCATTGCTTTTCCTATGCTCTCTGCCTAGAAGCCACCAGTCCCAAAAGCCAGCTCCTTCCTGTAAGGCTGTCTGTGCAAATCTTGTCAGTCATTTTTCAACTCTGAAATATCATATCTGTCTGATCCAACAGGTACTGTTTCCTCTGCTAACCAAGCTACTCGAGAACATCAGCCCAGCTGATGTTGGTGGAATGGAAGAAACTAGGATGAGAGCCTCAACACTACTCTCCAAGGTGAGCATGCTTCTGCTGCCTGAAAACTCAGGGGAAACCATGTGTCTCAAGAGAACCAAACTGTTTGCTGTATTAGCTTCTCAGCATCTCTGATCTGGATAGATGCCAGTTTGATAGCTTGACTCTCTTCAGTGCTGGGCTACTTCACCACCTTCTGCTGTTGGGTCATGCCTTCTTTCAAGAACTGCCTCTATGATCCTGGCCTTTGGAAAAGTTGTCAGGAAGGAGTTTGTGACTTTTTGAAGGATGGAGAGAGAAGTATTTCATCTGACATTACTTGAAGATAATCCATTCTAGTGGTGAAATGTCACAAGCTGATAGTACTGACCTGGGGCAGAGAGTCTGGAAGGGCCAGAAGACATGGTGATGCAAACTGCAGTGTCCTCATGCGAAGGAGACAAGATCCACTCCTCTACATATGCATCTCAGAAGAGTGGAGACCTTTGTCATCCTCAGGATGGGCCCGTGCCTGTTCCTAGCCTGCCACAAGGAGGGGGAGTTCCAGATGTGCAAGGCTGGCTTGTCAAGTAATGAGCAGCAGCCCTGATACTACTTACTGACGGTAGTTGTGGGTTGTATTTTTTTTTTTTCAGGTGTTCCTACAGCATCTCTCCCCTCTGCTCTCACTGACAACCTTTGCTGCCTTGTGGCTGACAATCTTGGACTTTATGGATAAATACATGCATGCTGGCTCCAGTGACTTACTGGTAAGGTGCTGAAAGTTATTCTGCAGTACTTTGAACAACCATTTCTTGGTTTTAACCTTCTAAACTTGAAAGGTGGTTTGTTGCTTTCTTTTGGTTTTTTTTTTAACTTTTTAATCCTTCCAAACCCATTTTGTTCCATGGTCTCTCGCAATGGCCTCTGTTTCCCAGGCAGCTCATCTGTTGTTTTGAGCTTTTGTTCATTGCTATATGTTCATTCTCTGTGTCCTGAGGAGTGTCTCTGATTACAGCTGGAGGCCATCCCAGAATCTCTGAAGAATATGCTGCTCGTAATGGATACAGCTGGGATATTCCACAGTGCTGACTCACGGACGGGATACTCAGATCTCTGGGAGATCACCTGGGAGCGGATTGACTGTTTCTTACCTAGGCTGCGGGATGAGCTCTTCAAACAGACAGTGATCCAAGGTATGAAGGGCTGAGAAACCTTAAGAAAACAGGCCTTTGGACCCAGTGCTTGCACCTTGTCCAGTGCCTGGATGCTGATGAAATGCAGGAGGCTGTGGGAGCTTGCCATAAGGGGGCAAACTGGGGGGGAGCGGGGCAAAAGGGGTGAGCAAGCTGGTCTGTGGGCTCACTGCTTGTTTTGCTTTCTTAGATCCTGTCCCCAGCACACCAGTGGAGCAGCAGCATCAGAAATCAATAGTGTCTGCCTTGCCTCCTTCTCCTGTGGGGGATGTGAGACCAGCCACCCACCTGGCTCCTTTGGAGAAACCCTGTGAACTAGGTGCCAGTGGTGAGTTCTCTTTTCCTTCTTTCTGGAATCATCTTAACAGCATGGTGGCATGGATCTACTTTTCCTTGCTTTAGTGTGATCTACAGTGACCAGGCTTCTGGTGTTGTGGAGCTTCTTGTTGAGATTGTGGCATTCTTGCTGAGGCTATTGGGGTGGGCAGAGTTTGGGTCAGAAAGCCTGTGATTGGCACCTGCTCTCCAGGAGGGCCTCACGTGAATATATGTGGAAGGTGCAAGTCTGAAAAGCCTCCTAAGTTGATCATCAGTCCTGCCTAGCTTTAAGCTGAAAGGTGACTTTGTCAGGATGTGTGTAAGGATGTGTTTTGTCTCTTCTTTTTTTCAGAGCCTGAGAGAGCCGCTGCACCTGCTTCACCTGCCATCAGCACCTCTGCCTCTCCTCATTTCCCAGCATCAGCTCCAACAAAGACAAGCCCCGTTACAGATGTACCTCCTACGACAGCACAGCCGCCACTCATCCTGCAGCCTCTTGCCTCTCCCCTGCAGGTTGGGGTGCCACCTATGACTCTGCCAATCATTCTCAACCCAGCCCTAATTGAAGCCACCTCTCCTGTTCCCCTCTTAGCTACTTCACGGCCCACTGACCCCATGACAACCTCTGAAGTCAATTAATATGAGGTTGTATATGAACTGTCTGCTGAGGAGGCTCTGTGGGTGGACGATGCTGGCCAGATGTTCTCTGGTAGCGATCATATTTGTTTTAGAAGATGATGTTAACCTGAGCAGAAGAGCTGCTGCCACAGTACCCCTGGAGCACATCACGTTCTGCTCCCTTCTTGTGGCAATCACCTAGAAATTTGCCTAGAAATCCCTGTCTTCTTGGAAGGGTGCCCAGTTCCACTGACCAGTCTCCTTCCTGCCTTCACAATCTCAGGGGCCAGGCAATACCCACACCCAGCAGCCTGGGACCAAGCTGCCACCAGTTCATCTGGTGAAGAGGGAAAAATTCTTTGATGCTGCACCAGAGGGGCTGCAGTACAGGACTGCCTCTCGGATTATCAGTCCAGTTCCTGGACAATTCCCCAGCCATTCCCTAAGCTTTCCTGCCCGCGCTTCTGGTCGCACTGCTTTGTTTGGGTTCTGGGCTTGCCCGGGTTCAGCAGGTTGAGAATTCTGTGTAGAAATGTTGATTGCTTACAGTGCAGCTCCCAGCTTGCTATGTAGGGCTTCTTGTCTGCTGTAGCCTTACGCTTCCCTTTTGCAACATGGATCACAGCAATCCCTGTGCCATATAGGGAGGGAGTGGAGGAGCCTGGCAGGCATAGCACTGCTTTCCTCCCTTCTCAATGTCATCAGGCTTTCTGGTAGAAGGGAGCACATTCAGAAGGCTCTGCCTGGTTGAGCAGATGAAAAGGAAATGCAGAATCGTTTGAGCTGAGAGCAGAGCACCATGGCCATCACTCAAACAGCACTTGGAGAGCCACTTCCCTGGCACGCACAGCAGTGCTGTGTTGTACGCTGCTCACTACACTGGCTTCTTGGAGCCCAGACCCTTTCCTTAGGAAAACATGCTCTTCGGCTAGAGAAGACATGAGGATCTGTGGCACCTGATGACAGATGCCTGGCTGGACTTTCTCTTGGAAGCTCTGCAGAGACTGCAACTGTCTGCATCTTCTAGTTGTTGGGAGCCCAGCTCCTTCTTCACCTAGAACACAGCTGTGGCTGAGACCCTGGTAGACAGTCTTGTGCTTCTGCCTTGCAGCAAGGACGTCCCCCTTTTCCACCCCCTCATGCCCAGAACAGAGCTGGCTGCCTGGCAAGCGCTACATCTCATTCTTCCTCCTCTCTCAATTAGTTGGCTAAATTCTCAACAGTATCAATCTCGGAAATCCCACTGGTGACTGGGAGGGGCATGGGCGGGATTCCAACCCAGTGTACACTGTACTGAGAGGAGCCTGTGGTTGGGGTGGGAGTACAACCAGTGTACATACAGAGTAAATGGCTACAAATCCAGTAGACTTTTTACAGTGTAATAAATACATCCTGTAAATGAATGCTCCAGTGTTGCTCTCCTTTTCCGTCATGGTTCTGTGGCTCAGAGCTTTGGGAAGAGCAGGGGTTTTTTGTCAAGGTGCTGTGCCTGGCTGCCAGCCCCCTGGCTCCACAGAGCAGGATCCTCCAACAGCGAGCCCTGTCTGTTGGGAGCACATAGGGTCTGGCCCTAACGAAGGGTCACCTTGGGGTGGGGCTGCAGCAGAGGTTGGCCAGCAAGGGGCTAAGTAGAAGCGGAACAGTAACAGATAGGTTGCTCTTGCTTCAGGCAACAATTCAGTAGGGGCTGTAAAATTTTGGGTGTTACGTTGGTGTGTGCTCAGACACCACCAGGACTGAGGGCAGAGAACAGGGCTGAGGAACAGGTGCTTTGCAGCATCTTGGCATGCAGCCAGAGCACAGACCTCTGTGACAGCCTGGCTGACTTTGGAGAAAGGACCATTTTCTGTCTGAGGAAGAAATGCTCATTTCCACTGACAGAACTTGGATTTGGAGAGAGTGTGAGAGATCCTGGGCTCATCCAAGGCTAATGCTTGCCGTGGATGTGGACAACCACACGTACTTCCCTCCTGATGTTTTCTCTTCTGTCTTGTAGCAAGATTTACCCAGTGCCACAGTGTCCTTAGAGCTGTGTGAGGCACTGATGCCTTCCCTATTACGAGTATTTGGAGAGACTCCTCCAGGCTTGATAAGGGGTTTAAGGACTTGGAGTTTGCCTGAATCGCATGAGCGAAGGTCTAAGTATTGCGTAATGGAGAAGCGACGGGCATACTAGGAAAGTCCCATTAATAAATCCTGGCTTCCTTGCGCCATTTCTGTCACTCCTGGAGTATTTTCACTGCTGCAGTCTTCTCTTCCTCACCCTCCACTGTTTCCACTTTGTGTCCTTCCACCCCTTGGATGTTTTCACTCCTGTATTTGAATCCTTGTGCTTCCTATGGCCCTTCTGTATCCTGTCTGCTTCTCTGTTTCCAAATTTTCGCTTCTATTTACAGCTCTGTTTTTCTGAGTTGTCTCCAAAATGCTTGGTGTAACATTTAGATTATTAACGCTTTGTAAACCATTGTTCAATTGTCAAGTGCCTTGATGTCACCACTACTACACTCTGGTCCCCAGACGGTCCTTCGACTTCTTGGAGTGGTCAGCTACCGGTAAAGCCCAGTTTGTTTCCCCACTGCCTTCAAATAGTTGATCGGGGTGTGCTGTGTTTTTAAACTGTGTTTGCAAATCCAGCTTCTACTGAGGGCATTACATCTTAATTCAGACAATTGCGGTGCAAAGCAAAAGCCACCCGAGGAAACGGCAGGAAGCAGGACTGGAATGGAAAGAATGTCTGCTGGAAAGACGGACAGAATTGCACTTTAAACAGTTTTCACTAGACTGTAAGTAGGAAAGGACTGGAAAACCAGAAAATATTTATTCGACTGTTGTTTGGATTTTGCAATAATGAGGTTTCATGTCTTACAGAGAAAAAATAATGGGGAAAGTGTTTGAACCAAAAGGAGATCAGAATGAACTGACAGCATGTGCTCTGACACATTTTTATTCATAAGTCTCTTGAACTTTATTTGTAACTTAAATTGCATAAAAGACAGACAACCTACCACAGGCTGTGGGTGAGGAGTGCTGTTCACAACAGTAGCCTGCAGCTTGGACCCAGCATATCGTTTTTCTAGCCTTGGACTGCTTTATCTTTTTCACGGGGCTGATTCACTGTTTTCCAGGGGAGGGGGGACAGACATTGCCATAGTTAGGATTTACATCTCTTCTGTTTCCCTGTGGGAAAAATCCCTAGGGGAAGGTAAACCCTGGCTGTGAAACACAAATTTGGCACTGAAGCTTTGAAGCAAGGGTGCTTTTAGATTCAATTTTTAAAGTGAAAAAGTGAATCTGAGCATACTCTGAAGATCTGGTCTGTAGGAAAGCTTTCCATGAATTATCTTCCAACAGTGAGACGGCTGTTTTTTGAAGTTACCCTCCCTCCTAGGAAATGCCAGCTGTTGAACTCCTGTGGAAAAATCTGTGCCTGTTACGGAGCCTAAACCATCCTGAAACCATGGTGCCCTGTTCCTTTGCCCCACCTGCACAGAAGGCAGCCCGGCGGGGTTTGTACCGCTTGCCCAGTGGCCTGGGAGCAATGTGAGCCCTGCCACGGCTGCTGGAGGCGGCAGCAGCTGTGCCGCTGGCCTGGTGGCATCATCCCCACGCCCGCCCCACCCCCCCCCCCTTCCCCCGCACCCCCGGTGGTGCCG